>PVJI01006961.1:0-81968 GCA_004026765.1 Micronycteris hirsuta | reverse complement strand
GGCCTGAACACGGGGGACAACGTGCAGATCGTGCATGACGACATGATGTGTGCCGGGAACAGGAAGAAGGACTCCTGCCAGGTGGGCCCTGTCCTCCCCAGAGTCCCCACCGGGAGTCCCTACCCACCCCCCCCAGCCTCTCCAGCACTGCTGACCCCTGTCCCCCCACAGGGCGACTCTGGAGGGCCCCTGGTCTGCAAGGTCAATGGCACCTGGCTGCAGGCGGGCGTGGTCAGCTGGGGCGAAGGCTGTGCCCAGCCCAACAGGCCCGGCATCTACACCCGTATCACCCACTACCTGCACTGGATCCGCCAGTACGTCCCCGAGGAGCTCTGAGCCTGCCCCTGGGGCTGCCACCTGGGTCTGTGGAGGACCCAGCCCCCTGCGGTCCCCAGACCACTGCCCCCTGCCCTTCCAGCTGTCACCTTCGCCACCTTCCCTGTGCCTTGCGTCTTTCTCCCCTTCCCCACACTCAGCCCAGGGAGCAGGTGGTGGGCACCGACCCTCATTAAAGTGCATGGAGAACACACGTGGTGGTGGCCGTCTTTCTGGTTGTGGGCGTCCCTGAGGGGGAGGCGGAGGGGTCCCGGGCAGCCTGCACAGCCACTGTCTGTCCCTGTGGGGTCCCCTGCACCCTGAGCCCTGGGCACTGTGGTGGGGACAGCCCCTTCCCCAGTCCCTGGTGCCCGGGGCTCCTGTCTCTGTGGTGAGCAGCCACGTGTACTCAGGACTCGGGAAGCAACACAGAACATTTACAAGACAATTCTTGGGGCGCCCAGGTGCCCAGCCATGGGGTCACAACATGTCGCCTTGGTCCCCAAACCCTGTGTCCCTCCAGCCACGCAGGGACCACACCCCTCCACAGTACCGTCCCCAGCCCCTCCCAGGCCACAGCGTGCACGTAGTGGGCAGTCATGCATCTGCCTACCCTCCACATCCATGTGATCGATCCTCTGTAACACTGTTGATTCACCGACCACCATGCAGTGACACTCTCCCGTGGCTGCGCACACCCGGAATGTCTGTGGCGGCACCAGCGAGGGGGCCAGGGCCTGGGCTGTGCACTCCCTCCATTCTGAGAAGCCAGGTGTGTGCCCCACCCCGCCCCAGCCCTGGGGGCCAGGCCTCGCGGCCCTCTCCAGTCCTCCCTGCTGGGAGGTGGGGGCGGCATCTCATTAAGGTTTCAATGAGCATTTTCATGGTTTTTGATGAGGGGAGCCCCTTGGCGGGAAAGGGGACCACTGTCCACCTGCGGCACTGGGAACAGCGCCCTCACCCCCTTGGATGCTCTGGTGGCTGGGCCGGCTTCCCCGTCACTGCTCCTGTCAGTGAGCCTGTCACTCTTCTGCGTCAGGCTGCTGTGCCCATCGGGTCCCCTCCCGGACACCGGCTCCCGTAAGCCGGCAGCTCTGCTGCCCCCGGTGCAGACGCTGCAGGTCCTGGTGGGAAGGGCCTCTGCCCCGCTCACCCTGAGCCCTCGCTGCTGTGGAAACCGTGACGGGGGAGACGCCACCCCCCTCATGTTCCCTTCATCTGTAATCACTTCATTGCGGCCAGAACGCACGTCCTCCCCAGAACATGAAGGCCGCAGATGAAGTGGGCACTTCCCTTCTTCCTCCCTCGGGCCCGTCCTGCGCTCTCGCGGTCACCTGGGCGGGTGGGGAGGTGACCTCCTGGCATTGCTCACCTCACACGAGCACGTGAACACTCAGCTCTGAGTGTCGGTTGTGCTGGAGGACACGAGGGACAAGAAGCCACCAGCCTCCCCCCACGGGTGTGGAAGGAAGGGGAGAGAGATGGGCTGGGCCTGGGGCTGAGACCCCCTGCCCCAGGATGGGGGAAGCACGGGGGAGGCTGGGTACCTCCGGCCTCCCTTTATCTGCTCCTGGGATCTTGAGGAACTCAGCCAGCTCAGCCAGTGACAAGTGACAGATAAAGCGAGTGTTGGCTTATCAGGGTCATGTTGGCCTTCTGTTGGCCAGTGCGGCTGTGCAGGGTCAGCCCCCCTCTGTGCCCCCAGGGTCCTCCTGGGTGGGCCCACGTGGCCCATGTTCACTGGGCTGCAGGCGGCCTGTCTCCCCAGGGCCAGGCAAGGGAGGCCCTGTGGGGCATGACACCCCTTCATGTGTTCTCCTGTAAAATGGGCATAAACCAGTCCAGTCAGAGTCCCCAAGGGGACCACATGAAGGTTGTCAGAATTTCTTGCTTGACAGCAGGCCTGGAACCCTGAGGGTGCAAGGGCCCTGCAAGGAGCCACGTGACAGGGTGCCAGTGGGGAGAGAAGGGCTTCTGTGCTCTAGGTGAACCGAACTGGGACAGTTGAGGGCCCCGACATCCTCTCCTGTGGGGACTGGGGAGGGCACTGGGGGTCCTGAAGGCAGAGAACCTGGGTTACTCTAGACCCGCTCCCCCAACCCAGACACTGGGAGACATGAGGGCTTCTGGAGCTCGGGAAGGCTGGCCTGGGCTCCCCCCCACGGCCCTGAGCTGGGCAGGAAGGGCCGTGCCCTCTTCCCGGAGCGGGACCCTCCCAGGAACGTCCCCACGGTGGGCCCACTGCAGCCCCGCACAGGGACAAAGCCACTGCTGCCCTCTTCATCATCAGGACAAAGGTGGCCCACGCACTTTTGACCACGGTTCCAGGCTGGGTGCTGGAGGGAAGGAGACAAGTCTGTGCCCTGAGAAGCCGTGTCCTCGCTCTCAACCCTGTGAACCTCCACCTCCCCCCCTTAGAGGGCACGGCGGACACAGGGGGACCCACAAGCCAGGCCTGTGACTGGCAGCTGAGTGTGGTGTTGGGCAGGAAAGCCCTGGCCCTGCCCACAAGTCTAATCGGCTGGGTCATCGGGCCCTGGCCTGACAGAGGACAGTTAGGAAGGGCCGCCTGGAGCTGAACAGCTCTGCCACGTCCGTCCGTTTGATCTGTGGTGGAGACCACGGGACACTGGGGAGGGTGGGCCGGGAGGCTGGCTTGAGACGTCTCTGCCAAACTCAGTCTGGGCTTGACAAAGGACCCTCCTGCAAAACCCCCCCAAGACCAGGTCAAACACAAGAGGCTCATGGGGCTGCAGGGGAAGCGTGGTCCCTGAGAAGCCAGCAGGACGCGGTGCAAAGTCAAGGGTCAGGGCCTGGGGGTGAAGACCTCAGGGCAGGGAGACTGCTGGGGCGGGGTGCTCTTCGTAGCCCTAGGCTGACAGCCCAGTCTCTCCCCCTGCCCTGGCCCGGTCGGGCGCTCTGGCAGAAACAACTTCCCACGTGGTCAGGTGTGGTTTCTCCAGCATGTGAAGGACACCACGTGGACCTGCTGCTGTGATGGACCCAACTTCTCCTGCTGCAGAACTTTCAGGACGTGCACCTGCCCGAGTGGGGGTGGGGTGGGGGCACAGGACACGGTGGAGCAGGCGTTCAGGAGGGGACCCTGCAACCCCAGCTGTGCCACCCACTCATGAGCAGGGACTGATTATGATGGTCATCCAACTTGTTCTTTAAATAAGTTAGTATTTATTCTGCTCTGCTGTCCTCCTTCCCTTTGAGCTGAATTTTCTGCATCAGATTATTGCAACGTTTAACCTGAATTTATGAGAGAAACAAAATGAAACAAAGGGGCCTCACTGGGAACGGCTCCTCCCAGCCCTGGGAGGCCTTGGGAGGCGCGGGGCACGGGGGGGGGGCAGGGCTTATTGCATGCCTCCCACTCCCGGGCAACTCGGTGCTTCAGAGGCCAGAGTCAACACGTGTTTTCTGGACAGAACGGTGCGGCGGGGCCCGAAGGGGAGGTGGAGTGACAGCGAGGAGGGTTGGGACAAATGGACGGGAGCTCTGACTGCGTGGTGGTGAAGTGGCTGTGGGGCCTCAGGGACTGAGCGGCCACCCCCGAGGGCACGAGTGGCCCCAGGTGTGTTCCCTATAAAAACAAGCGGACGTGAAGACGGGGATGTGCTGGGCCACCTCTGCCTTTCCCCTCTCGATCCCTCTCTAGTCCTCGTCCCATGAACGCAGCTCTCTCGTTCAGCGACGGCTGCCCGGGCTGTCGCCAGTCTCAGACGGCAGCGGCGGGATCGGGAAAACCCAGGCCTGAGTGGGCGGGCGGAGGCCCGCAGTCCGTGGAGCAGACCTTGTTCCTCTTCGCTCAGAAGAGTGTCTGCCTCCTTCTCCCTGGGCAAGTGTCTTCCTGGCTCCTCAGCCCCACATGGGGCCTGACATGGGGTCCATGCAGGGCCCCGCCCAGGGCTCCCACCCCACCGAGTCCATCCCAACCCCAGTGCCAAGCCTGTGGCATCACGCCCCCAGCTACACAGGCTCGTCCACACCGTCACCCGCTGTGGGATTGGCTGAGGAGGACCCTGCTTTCTTTGGGGGGCTCTGGGGGACTTTGAGGTATAGCCCCTGCCCCTTCTCTGGAGGATTGATGGAGGACACAGGAGACTCTGTTTTGTGGGGTTCAGCAGGTGATGGGACCCCTGAGGAAGCTCTGGGTTCCTGGGCCACCCTGTGACCACTGTCCAAGAACAGGTCCCCGCTGGGGCCAGGGGCCAGTGGCTCGAAGGCAAAGCTGGGGATGGTCAGGTGCTCCCCACGGCAGGAAACCGGGCCCCACCGCTCCCCCTTGGCGGCAGGGTCTACCCCCACGCCCTCCATGGGCTCACAGGAGGGGGTTCTCCGCCGCAGGGTGGTGCTGCCACCCTCCGCTGCAGGGGGCCAGGCTGTGCCCTCATCCTCGATAGGGGGGTCCACGGAGATGCACGGGGGGCTCATCTTCTTTTTCCTGCGTGCCCCCAGGGCTGGCTCAGCCTCCAAGGCTTGAGCCTTCACCTCGCCAGTCTCTGAGCGGCTGTCCCCGCCACCCGGCTCCACTGAGTGCGGCTGGTGCGGGTCCGCCAGGCGGGGCCGGTCCAGGAAATCCTGGGTGTCCACACCGTAGAGCCTGCGCAGGTCTGGCTCGTCACCCACCTCCCCGTGGGCTGTGGACAAGGGGCTTTGGGCTGAGCTGGTGATGTGGCTGACCTCCTCGTCAGCTGGGTCTGGAGCCTCCGCCTCCTCCCCCGCCGCGGCTGGCGGCCGACTGGAGACACAGCGCTGTCCGGAAGTGTGCTTTCGGGTACGGACACTGGTGGGCCTCGGGGAGAGGGGCGGGGACTGCAGGGAGTCTGCCAGGGACACGTGCCTTGAGGGGGTCTTCCCGCCAGGCTCCCCCAAGCTCAGGCTGCAGTCTGCAGGGCCGTCAACCTGTGTCTCCAGGGAGTTGGTGTGCAGGGCCTCCTGCAAGGGCACGGGGTCAGGTGAGACCAGGCAGAGCCCAACCAACCAGCAGCTGGGGCCACAGAGACCCCGCCCCACCCGGGCCCGTAGGCACGCAACGCCCTGAGGTTGGGACCCAGAGTGAGATGGGGCTGAGCACCCCTGGTATGGATGTCATAGCCCCACCCACAGCGCCTTGGGGACCACCCTGCATGCGGGTGCCAACCATCCACGCAGGTCATGCTCAGGAGGGGCTGTGAGGAGCGGAGAGCTGGAGCCCGAGAGTGAGGGGAGCCCGGACACCCTGCTGGGCACAGAGCGAGGCTGAGGCAACCTTGGGCCCCGCCAGCCCAGCGTGGTGCCCTGAGGACGGGAGGGGTGGTCTGTGGGTATAGGCAAGGCCCACAGGAACGGCTGCTGGGGGTGCTGTGAAGGACTAAGCCGCTGCCCAAGGAGGGGATATGGTCCTTCCTGGTGGCTGGGAACTCTGTCATCACAGGCTCCAGTGACAAAGCACCCCCTTTCCTCAGTGTCCCCGTCACTCAACCTTTAATGGGGAAAGGAAACCCCTTAGGTCCTGCAGGGCGCTTCTCCTACCTGTCTGCAGAGCAGGCGGCTAAAGCTGGGGGAGTGAGCTGTGCCCCGAGGGGGCAAGGTGAGGAGGCTGTGGCTGCCCCTGGCAGGGGAGGACGAAGTGGACGAGGCCTGGAGGGAGGCGCGGGGCTCCACGGGCGGCGAGTGCTCGGGTGTGACCAAGCCTGGGGCAGGACGGTGTCTGAACCAGGCGGCTGTCGCCTGCCCCGAGCTCTCCCACCCACCTGAGTTCTCCTGCCTATGGCCTCCCACCTGCCCAAGTCCTCCAGCTGCCTCCGTGGGCCATACCAGAGCAGGCGGTGCCCACGTAGGTCTCCATTTCCACCTCCTGCAGCGGGTGCGAGTGCGGGGCCGAGGCCGGGGCCACGGGCCGGAACATGTAGCTGTCATTGGGCAGTGAGAGCATCCTGGACACGGACACCTTTCGGGCGACCAGGAGGTTGGGGGCCTCGGGCCCAGTGCCTGTGCCCTGCGGGGCTGTGGGCCTGGGATGAGGGGGGGACCCCTGTGCCAGCTCCAGCTCCAGCTCCGCGTCCAGCTCGGCGTCCTCGCGGGCCTCCTTGTTGCTCTCCTCCAGGTGCTTCATGAGCACGGCCACCACCACGTTGACCAGCACAAACTGGGCCACGAGCACGAAGGTCACGAAGTAGATGGGCGAGATGGCCGGCAGGTAGGTCAGGCAGTGCTTGTCCTCGCGCGCGCACTCCCGCAGGGTGTCCTGTGGGCGAGGGGCGGCTGCAGGAGGGCACGGGCTGACCCCACCTCTCCGCCCACCTGGCTCAGACGAGTACCTTCATGATCCCGTTCCAGTTGTCCCCCGTGGACACACGGAACAGCGTGAGGAAGGCCATGCCGAAGTTGGAGAAGGTGGCGTGCCTGCTCAGGCCCTCGCAGGGGTTGTCCTCGCTGCACTCTGCAGGGCAGAGACCCCGCGGTCAGCGCACGGTGGGTGCAGGGCGAGCTCGCGTCTGGGGGGCCCTGGGGCGAGCCGTGGGCCCTGCCCCTGCCCCGGGGCAGTCATGCTCCTCTGGGCGCTGGGTGGAGGCCTAACCTGGGCATCCCTGGCAGGTGGGCACCTGCGAGAGGCACATGGGGGACACGTCTCTTCAAAACCGGGGTGTGGCTTCCTCCTCCTTGGCATGGGGGCTGCCTGAAGCCCTGCTTGTTGCAGATAGAGGGCTTTCTAGACGGGACAGGCCACGCCCTTGGTGCCAGCTGGCTCTGGCTCAGAGCCAGGAGATGGCATTGACGGCCCCCAGGTCCCCTCTCGGGTTAGCACACCCCCAGCAACTGGGCCACCTGGAGCATGAGGCTGGGCCAGGGGCTGGGAGTCAGGCCTGGGGTCTGCGGCATCAGCTGCTGGGTCCCAGGGACCCCTCTGGGTAGGCCCCAAACTGACTACCACCTTAGCCCAGGCGGCTCCTGGAACCGCTGTGTTCAGCAACACCAAATGTGCAGAAGACCCTGGCAGGGAGGGCGGGGCACCCTACAGGAACCGGCTGCTGGACAAGGTCCCCTCCTGCCCTCTGCCCGGACCGGCTCAAGGAAATCCTTGGCGACAATTGAAAACAACATGCTGCAGCATTTGTCCCCGGAGGCCATGTGCAGATCGGGGCGGTGTGTGTGTCTTGCGTGTGTATGCGCACTCTGGCTCCCGAGTGGCTCTGCCTTCCTCACCGGGGTACGAGTACGTGTGCGTGCGTGTCCCTGTGCATGTCTGGCGATGTGTGTGTGTGTCACGGGTGTGCCACACTTCTGTGTGTGTGCAGATGCTCCTACGTGCGCCCAGTCACATTCGCCTTGTGCAGTGAAGGGCTGAGGGAGCAGGGGGCCCTGCCACGGTCTGGACAGCGTCCCGAGCTGCCTGCAGGCCACGTGTGTGAGGGTGAGGCTGCACTTTCCCGGACCGCACTCACCGAGCCTCCCGAACAGCTCCACTCCCAGGGCAGCATAGATAAAAAACAGGAGCATGAAAAGTAGGCCGAGGTTCCCTACCTACACAGGAGAGAAGCAGAACCAGGTCAGGCCTCAGTCCAGCCGGGTGCCTCCCAGCCATCCCGTGCTCTTGGCAGGAGGTCCGGCTCCCAGAGTTGGCCTTGAAGCTTTGTTCTTAACCCTCCCTGCCCCCAGCCCCGGCCCCGGAGCTCCCAAAGTACCTGGGGGCTCCTTATCCCGATTAAGTGCTCAAGGTCTCTCCTCGGCCCCCCACAACCACTCTGCACCCAGGGCCACCCCTGCCTCCAGGGCCTGGGTGGCCTCTGAAGGCTCTGACAGACTCTGTGCAGGGCCGTCCTCCAGCCTCGGGGTCCCCACAGGAAGGCCAAAGCCCCGCTCTGCAGGCCGAGTGACCTGTCCGAGGCTCTACCACAAACCCCCCTGACCCCTCCTCCCAGCACCACTGCTGCCCTCGAGGCGGGGCGCCTGGTCTTCACTTGCCTCCCGCGCCCCGGACTCTGGGACACAGCCAGGCCCAGGCTTCCAGACCCCGGGCAGGCGCAAAGGGCCTTGGGACTCAGACAGGGCTGTGGAATGCCTGAAAGGCGGAAGTGGGGCTGAAGGAGGGCTCATGTGGAGGTTGCTGGGCATGTGGCCAACGGGCATGTGGTGGGACAGGCACCCGGGTGAGTAGGTGGTGGACAGACAGGGTGTCACGTGGACACGCAGCTGTGGCGTGAATGGTGGCTGGACAATAGGCAGAGGGACACATGGGGGATGGCTGGCTGAAAGGGTTAGAAACATGGACAGATGGACACATGGCTGAACAGGATGGGTTGGCAGAAAAACTGGATACTGCCCAGATGAGGCAAAGGGTTTCTCCCAGCTCAAGTGGCCACAAAAGGATCAGGGTGGGGCTGTGGATGGGAAGTGAGGACACAGGGCCTGAGTCAGCGCCACAGGAGGAGAGGTCTTCAGCCAACACCTGAGCCTTGGGCGTGGCCCTCGGCACTCGGACAAGCCCACCCTGGCTACTTTCTCTGCCCGAATCCCACTGTGTGCAGCACCAGACCAGGGGAGGTGGGTACTGGTTCTCAGTCTCCCCCAGAAGGACAGAGGCCCAGGAGGCAGGCAGCCCTGTCCCTCCAGCACAGCCGTTATTCCCCGCACATGCGGGGGTGACAAACGTGGTTTTCACAAGTGCAGACGGCCACACGGGTGACCGACCGGGTGACAGTGGACGAGGCCCTCCCTGCAGCCTCGTCTTCTTGGTGGCGTCTGTAGTGCCCACCCTGGGGCCGCTGTCCAGCTACCTGGGGCAGGGCTTGAACCACTGTGTCCAGCAGGGCCCGCATGCCTGTGGCCATCTTGAGCAGCTTCAGCACTAGGGCCAAGAGCTGAGTGTTAGAGACAGAGGGGGCCCGGGCCAGTCTGCCCCCCGCTGGCTGGGCCCCAGGACCACCCCATCCCGTGCAGTCCCGCCACCAGCACAGCCACCTGCTGAGGCCTCGGGGCATGGTGAGGAAGGAGGCGGCAGTCCTGGGGCCCCTTGGGGTGTCTACCTCGGGCGATGCGGAGCACGCGCATGATGCGGATGATGGTGGGGTTGATGGGCAGGGCGGCGCTCATCTCGATCTCCTCCAGCGTGATGCCCATGATGGACAGCAGCACGATGGCCAGGTCCAGCTGGTTCCACCTGGGCGGCCGGCTGGGCTCAGTGCCGTGGGCCTCCTCCCCGCCCCCCCCGCAGCCCTTTAGAGCGAGAGGCGCCCCCTCCCTATTGCCCTAGGAGCATCCTGGTGTCGCCCGTGGGCGCATGCCACACCTCTACTCAGCGCCGTCACCTTTGCAGACAGATGGCTGGGACCGCCGGAGAGGAAGTCCCTCTCGCCTGCCCCGTCCCCGAGTGCTCCGTGGGTCCTTCGGGGTGCCAGGTAGCCCCACCCCACATACCTGTCCTTGAAGAATCTCCGGAACCCAAATGCCACCAGCTTCAGCACAGCCTCAAAGACGAAGACAATGGTGAACACGTAGTTGCAGTACTTGAGGGCCTCGTCCAGCGACTGGGGGCAGAGCGTCAGGCTGCGGAGGCCGCCCTGCCCAGACCGCCCCTCCTCCTCCTCCCCTCACCATGGCACTCGGCCCTCCAGCACCTGGGTCCTGGTCACCCTGCCCCATCTCTGTCCTGTACCAATCTGAGTGCCTGCAGGCAGTGGATAGGTCTGTCCGAGCCCCGCTATCGAGCACCTACTGTGCGCGCACCCGCGCCGGGTCTGGAAGGCGTCCCTGGACGGGCCTTCCCGGCACTCTGAGAACAGCCCTCAGGTGAGAGGAACCTGCCCCTTGGAGCCAAGACTCCTGGCCCCGCCTTAACCAGGCCCCGCCCATGGCCTGGGGCGGGGCTTCCCCAAAAGCTGAGTGGGTTCAGGTTCAAAGGCTCTGATGCCCTGCGACCCCTCCCTTCCCGTGGTGGGGTCAGGGGGCACCCTTTCTTTAATGAAATGATGGTGATGCAGATGTAACTGGAGCAAAATAAAAAGCTGACCATTTTTGCCCGCCTGTCTCCTGCCAGCCCTTTCTGTCTGGCTTTTTCCTGGACTGTGAAATCCACAGCCCGAGAAGCTGAACTCGTGGACACTTCAACTGCCAGTTTCAGGATGGAGCCACTCCCAGGGCAGGGACGGCCCTCCAGGGCAGGTGGTCCTGAGAGTTTCGGTTGATGTTAAAAGGAAGACTAAACCCCAGTGAGGGCTCACCCAGGCCTGCAGATGTGAGACCCCCCTTCAGTTCTTGGGGTACACCCCCTGATCCAGGCCACCCACTGGACACTGGACCTGACCCCTGGGCCTGCCTGGGCTCATCCCCCACACCGGTCCTGGAGGTGGGGAGGGGCAGGGCTCCGCACCCAAGCCCCACCTTGGGCTGGTTGTAGTGCTCCATGGACATGGTGATGACGTTGACCCCGATGATGAAGGTGATGAAAAGGTCGAGGTAGTGGCTGGTGCACAGCGAGTGGATGGAGCGGCGGGTGGGCGAGTAGTCGGCGTAGTAGGGCCGGCGCTGGGCCTCTGCAGGGAGAGGGCGCCTGTGACCAGGGCTCGGTAACAGGGGCGGGGCGGGGGCGCGGGGCCCAGGCTCAGACGGGAGGGGCTGTCAGCGTGGTGGGGGAGGGATTTCTCTTAGGAAGGGGGGTCTATTCGAGGGAGGAAGTGGCTCTCTGTGAGTCTGGCTCCTGCTGCTGGAGGGACAAGCCAGGGTGGGAGGTGTGAGTGGGCCTCCAGGGCAGGCCACCTGCCAGGTCCCTTGGCTTTGGGCGCCCCGGCCTCAGGGCAGCTCCAGGAGTGGGCCTGGAAGCAGAGACTCCACCTGGCTCTGCTCTGGGGCCCTGCTGAGATCCTGCCCTGCCAGGGGCTCCCAAGCTGGGGATTTCGGGTGCTCTCCTGGGCTGGCCTCAGTGTTCAGAGACACCTAGATGATGAGGGGTGGGCAGATGGGAGCTTTCTCCCCTCCCACCGTCTCCCAGTCTGGGCATGAGCTGTCCTCTGGCCACCAGGCCCAGAGTCCCTCCTGCCCTAGTCCTCCAAGGGGCCAGTGACCACTGCCTCTTGTCCGGGGTTTGCCAGGCTCCTGGTCCATCTGATGGCCATCCCCTGGAAGGTCATGCATTCACCAGCTGGCCTGTCTGTGCTAGACGCTCCCCTACAGTGGCCTCTTTAGGGCCCATCAGTGCCCACTGAGCTCCCACTGGGCAAGGACATAGCTGCCACCACTGCACACGAGGACCTGCCTCAGTCACAGAATCATGCGCGGTTGTGGGCCAGAGGGTGACAGCTGTGGCTGTCCCAGGGCCTGGGAGGGCAGGGCCAATGGGACTAACCCTGACCTGGGACTCTCATGCTCCTAGGTCTGGCGTGCAGTCACTAAAGAGACAGGCTCAGCTCGCGCAGCCAAGGGGGCTGGTGGCCAGCAGGCCGAGCCAGCACTGAAGACACGGAGCAGCCACGGGCTGACAGGCATCTCAGAGCGGGGCCAGGATGCAGACAGGCATACAGGCCGGGCAGAGGGTCGCACATGAGCTTGCAAGCAGCGGCGTGGACACCAGGCAGGCGAGTGGACAACCCTTCCTCCCACTGATGCCTGGCGCCCAACCCTGGCTGCCCCATGCCCACCCTGCAGCAGATCCCAGCAGGCTTGGCATCTGCCTGTGATGTTCGCCCTTCCACATGGCAGTGGCGGGGGGCAGAGGCCAGGCCAGCCTGCAGCCCCATGCAGGGGCTGGCAGAAGCAAGGGGCTTAGGCATGCGGGGTGGGGGGCAGGTACCTGGGTTGGGCAAAGTGCCTGGAAAGACAAGGAGATGGTCTGAGCTGGCCGCAGTGGGCAGGACACTCAGCGGCCCTCTCTTGAAGGAAGCCCTCCTTGCTCTCAAGCTGGGTAGGGCCTCCCTAAGTCCCTTTCTCTGTCTCAGCCAGCTCTGCTTGTTTCCCGCCCCATGGCGTGAGAACGCTCGGGGGTGAACCCTCCTCAACAGTGATGGGGGAGAAAAAAGGGTGTCTCATTCATCTCCTGTGCCGCTTGGGAGGGGCCCCCTGCCTCTTGTTGCAGCTGCCCTCCTCTGCCGGGCCCCTCCTCAAGGGCCCAGCCACCATGTAGGCCCAGGCAAGGCGGGCAGAGTGCAGAGCCCTTCGGTGAGGCCAGGGCTGGGAGGCTGAGGGGAGCAGCTCCAGGCAGGGGCTTCGGGTGCCCACAGCACACAAGGGCAAGGGAGACCCAGTGTCAAACTGGGCTGATTCCTGCTGCCCGGCCGGCCGGCCGCCCCACCACCGGCACACGGGCACCGACCCACCACTGCCACCGGGAGGGCCTTACTCCTGCGTTTCCTTTCCAGGCGCCGCTGCCGCTTCTCCTCACGTCGCCGAGCCTCCTCGGCCTCCTGGTGCTGCCGGCACTTGTGGAAGTTCTCCACCACGACCCCCACGAACATGTTGAGCACGAAGAAGCTGACGATGAGCAGGAAGGAGATGAAGTAGAGCAGCATCCAGGGGTTGTGGTTGGGCACGGGCTGCAACACAGGAGGGTGTGGGCCCCGCGGCCCGGGGTCCTGCCCGGGACAGCCGCCCCTGCTCCGTGTCAGGGGGCCCTGCCTGGGGACGGCTGCCCCCGCTCCGTGTCAGGGGGTCCTACCCGGGGACGGCTGCCCCCCGGCTCCATGCGCTGCAGCCTGCAGGGCCGGAGAAGGGCCCCCTGACATGGAACTCTCCGGAAGTGCTCAGAGATCAAAGATGGCATCTTGGAGGAGATTCTTTAAGATGATCCAGAGGGTACCCAAAGGGTCCTCTCAGAGGGTCAGGCTGTCCACTGCCTGTCCGCACCTGCTGGTCTATGCCCACGGCGTCCAGCCCGTCGTACATGATGTTCACCCAGCCGTCCTTGGAGGACAGCACGAACAGGGACATCAGCGCCTGTGGGGCCACAGCAAGAGAGGTTACTCCTCACTGCCTCCTGCACAGCTCTGCTCCCGGCACAGGGGCCCTGTGGTCCTGCCCTTCTCTCCTCTCGGGAGACTAGGACGAGGCCACTGAGGACCCCCTGGGGCGCAGACCTCAGGGCACTCCAAGTCCAGCCCTGCCCTCCCCTCCTGCCCGCCCTTACCCCGCCCACCTGGCCCAGGTTGTCGAAGTTGTACTTGCGCCGCACCCAGCGATAGTGGGCTGCCCGACACTCCGCCCTGGTGGATATGTTCCTGGTATCAGCGCCCTCGCAGTAGTAGAACTTGCCCTTGAAGAGCTGACGGGGCAGGCGGTCATCCAGAGGGCCGACCCTGTGCCCCCCAGTCCACCAGCCCCCACAGGGGCCTCCTGGGGCAGCAGCAGGGTGAGGGGCGAGGCTGGGCCTTCCTGGGGCTGCCCAGTGGCTGTTGACCACGGGCTACTGTCTCTCGAACAGGACACCCACGAACAAGTGGGGCTGCCCACCTGCACCCCCAGGATGCCGAAGATGATGAAGAAGGCGCAGCAAATGAGGACGATATTGCCGATGGGCCTAAGGGACGAAATCAGGGTCTCCACCACCAGCTTGAGGCCAGGAGCACGGCTGATGACCCTGCGCAGGGCAGAGGGGCAGCGGTTGGGCGCGCCGAGGGGGCGACCCCTGTGCAGAGGGCGCAGCCCACGCAGCCACGCCGCCAAATCCCAGCCCCGCCTCCTTCGTCTCCGTCTCCCGGCTGGGCCCACCCCCGCCCCCGCCCACCTCAGAGGCCGGAGCGTCCGTAACAGGCGCAACACACGCAGGATGCCGAGGATCTTGGCGCCGCCAGCGGAGGCCATGGCCACGATGATGTCAACCAGGGACACGAGGACCAGCAGCCCATCCAGCACATTCCAGCTGCTCTGCAGGTAGGCGTGTTCGCCAGAGACCAGGCCTAGGGCCACCACCTGTCCGGGTGCAGAGGAGGAGGAGCCCAGGTGTGAGGTGCCGCTGCAGGTGGGGTGGGGGGTGTAAGGCCCGAGGACAGATCCCGGCTCTCTCCCGGATATGCTGTACCTTCACCGTCATCTCAGCCACGAAGATCGCGGTGAAGATGTAGTTGGAGATGCTGAGGAACACGCGCTCCTGCAGAGACAGGGTGGTGGGAGGGGCCGGCTGCAGCCAGGAGGCCCCGCCCTCCCCAGGAGGAGGAGGGGGCCTCACGGTGCTCCCAGGGTCGATGTCTGGCCTCTCCAAGGCAATGGTGATGCAGTTGAGGAAGATGAAAATCAGGACGATGTGATCAAACATCTTATGAGCGATGATTTTCTGGCAGGAGGCGCGGAACCTGGGAGGCCAAGGGTACGGGTGAGGGGTCGGGGACAGCCCTGCCGAAGCCCTAGCTTCATCTCAGTCCTCAGAGGGCAGGCAGGCGAGCCCGAGGCCCAGGGAGCGCCCTGACTGCCAGGGCACTCGAGGACCCAAAAGGGCAGTGCTTCTCCCACCCAGGCGCCCCTTACCTGTTCTGTGGGGAGAAGAGGTACAGTGCCCAGGACTCACGGCTCCGACACCACTGAGGCTTATAGGGCTCCAGCACCTTGCGCAGGCGCGAGCAGCAGCTCTGGGGAGAGGGGGCAGATTCTCAGGCCCACCCAGACTCTCCCAGCCCTGTCCTCCCACCCTGGGGTCCCAGCTGTCCCAGCTCATCTTCCTCACACAGGCACTGAGTGAGGGACCCACGCTGGCATCCACGGGGCCAGGTGAATGGACGTTCTCAGATTCCCACCCAAAGAGGCCCCGCACACCCAGCTGCCCTCCACCTGTGGAATTCCCTAGGGAATGGAGTGCGTGCTGCACCGAGGTGGCGGCCCTGCCCTCCTCTCCTCCCTCTTGAAGGCCCACCTGTGGCTGAAAACTCAGGGCTCAGGATGGCCCTTAGCTGGAGGGGGGGCCAATCCCGGGTCTGATCTCCCGAGGATCAGCTGAGGCCCCTCAACTGGGTCAAGTCCTGCTCAGCTTGTCCACTTCCTCCCCTTTCTCCTGAGATCGCCCCCATGAGTGAGGTGCAGAGTCTGCTCGGGGAACGAGCCCAGGACGGGAGGGAGGCACGGGCCCCGAGGCCCACTCACATCCTCCACATCGTCGTCGAAGTCGGCCAGGTCCTCCTTGTGACTGTCTATCCGCAGGAAGAACTCGCTGGGCAGGGCCAGCATCTGCCCGTTGCAGTCGTGGAGCTTGGTGGGCAGCAGAGTGGCTGGCCGCAGGAGCTGCACGTCCCGGGTGCCGCGCTGGTCCAGGGACTCGGCACGCCGCAGCGGGGTGGCGCTCGAGCAGGGCGAGGCCCCCACCCTGGGCCTGCCATCCTCGGCCTCCTCGTCTGTGCTGCCCTTGCCCTCGCCGGACAGCAGGGATTCCCGCTCCCCGCACTGGCTCCGGCGCTTGAGGCTGGGTGCCCGGCCCAGGCTGTTCCAGCTGGAGCGCCGGCTGCTCCAGGCGCTGTTGGGGCCCCAGTGGGTACAGGGTGAGCTGCGGGGGCTGGGCTGCAGGAGACGGGGGAGGAGAGAGGGGGTCCAGTCCCCGAGTACCCCTGAACACCCTGGGCTCCAGGGCACCCAGCCACAGGGGCCTTTCCCCACGGGGCACCCCCAGGTGGGATTTAGACGTGGATCACCACCAGCACCAACACCCGTGGGGACTTGTGAGTGCGGACCACCCTGCGAAAGAGAGGCCAGCGAACAGTTACTCCAGGGGGATGCCCGAGTTGCAGAGCAAGCTAACAACGGGTGGGAGACCCAGCTGGCAGGTGTCACTGGGCAGGCTTCCCCGAGGGCAGGCGCAGGCCACCAGCGGGCCTGGGACTAGCCACTGGTCATCCTCGGACTCCGCCACAGCTGACCTTGATCTCTGGGGTGGGGCCCCAAAGCGGTTTCTAACTGGCAGGCTATGGCCTTGCAGAAAGAAGTTAGGCCACTGCTTTACGAGGTAATCCGACAGCGGTCCAGGGACTCACCCCGCTGTGCGCCTGTCCTCTGTTTGTGTTCCCGTCACCTCCTGGGTCTAGCCCGCGCTGACTACCCCTGCTAAATGGTCCCTGCCCGCCTCTCTCGGGGCTGCAACGCATCTCTTGCCAAGTCGCCTGGCCCACCCCGGGTTCACCCGGGCAGCTCTTCCAGTTACCCGCAGGAAGATCCCCTCCGTATCTCACCCCACACCCCTTCCCTTGTCAGCCTGGCCCGCTCTGCCCACCCCTCCTGGGCCTGTCTGCAAAGCCACTGTGGCCGTGTCCCTGAGGATGGCAGTTCCTGGCTCGTGTGGGCGGTCCCCACGGGACACTGTTGGTCCTGACTCAGGGAACCCTTCCCTGGGCCTCCATCATGTTCCACGTGCTGTTTTTATGCCTTTTTGCTCTCTCTTTTCGGTTTTTCTTTCTGCTCTGTGCTCTGCCACCTTTTGTCTTTTATCATAACTTGGAAGATAAACTTACGCCTGACGTTTTACCAGAGAAAACAGATCAAACATGCATTTCCGTGTCTGGTCTCTGCGCCCCTCCCACAAACACAGCGACTCCTGCTCATTTCACGGAGAGCAAAGCGTTTGGGGCCAGCGGCTCAGGAGGAAACGCGAGGGGCAGCAGGGTGGGCGTGGGGCCCGCCCTCATCTTTGGGGAGGGCCATAAGGAGCTGGGTGTGTGGAGCCTGAAGGTGCCCTGAGGCTGGGGCAGGAGACAGTACCTACCAGAGACTTCTGATCCCCCAGCTGGGGGTCCATGGAGCTGCTGCTACCACGCCGTGAGTCCAGGAGACTGTGGGCGGTGTCCAGGTTGGGGGAGCTCTTGGGGGTGGGCATGGGCGTTGCTGCCGTGTGCATGATGACCGGAGGCGGCAGGCTGCCCCGGCCCTCCAGGTGCCCATTGGGGGTCATGGCCAGGGAGTACGTCTTCATCTCTGGAGGGGGAGGAGCCGCTCATGCCTACGGGGCTCTCGGGAAGGGGAATCTGCCCACACAGGACTCACCCGCGGGAGTCTCCTCTCGGCCAGGCCAGGGCAGGCACCGCCCTGCCACCCCCAACACACCTGAGGCCCTGCGGTCTCTGAACTTGTCGAAGTCCTCTTCCAAGTGGGTGGACGTCTTGTCTTCGTCTGTATCAGATCTGTTGGCGTCACCCTGCGTCCCACAGAGCAGAAGGCACGTGTGAGGTTCCCCTTGGGTGGCAGCCACCTACGCCGAGCACCCCCCTGTGGAGCTCCCCACAGGGAGGTCAGCGGGGGGGTGCCGAGAGGCCTGGCTGGTCAGGTGAAGGAGGACGGAGTCCCTCCACGTCCATCGGTGCACAAGTCTTGTCTCATGTACTGGGGTCCCACCTCCTGGAAGTCCCCCTCACCTCCGCCTGGAAGCCCTCCACCAGGATGGCCACCAGCAGGTTGAAGAGCACGTAGTTGCCGAAGGTCATCAGGGCCACGAAGTAGAGGGCAGCCCAGGAGGAGGTGGAGGCCATGCCGTTGTAGAGGACGACGTTCCAGTCCTCCTGCGTGAGGATCTGGGGGGAAGCGCAGCGTGGGGCCCAGACCCAAGGCCGGGGTGACATGGGGGGAGAGGCGGGACAGAAGCAGCTCTGCGCCAGTGCACACGTGCCCGACCCCCGGGGTGGGGTCGCTGTCCCCACTGCGGCTCGAAGCCCAACTGCTCTGGCCTCGCACGGCCCAGGACACGCGCTCGAGCAGGGCTGTGGCTCCCCTTTGGCCACATCTGTATCAGGGGACAGTCCCCGCCCACGCTTTACCTGGAACACGGTGACAATGGCCCACAGCAAAGAGTCAAAGTTCTTTCTATCAGGGACCGTGTCTCCAGTGTCTGTCTTCAGGCTGAACTTGCAGCCGAAGAGGTGCATACCCAGGATGCTGAGGGCAAGAGGCAGGGGTGCGGTGAGCGGGGACAGAAGGGACACAGGGGAGTGAGGCAGGGGAGTCACTCTGCCTGGTCACCTGCACACTGAGCAGCTGCTCCCCTACACTTCTCCCCACTGGGCCCCCAGCACCCGAGTCCATGGTGGGAAGACCAAGGCCAGGGAAGGAAGGGACAGCCAGAGGCTACTCTGGCTCCAAGCAGTGGCTGGGACCTCGGACGCCTGCCGGGCTGTCCTCCACCCCAGCCTCTCCGAGGCCCGAGTCATGGCCAGGCTGGCACAGCAGGTGCTCAGCAAATGAACTCCAGCCTGGCTGTGCCCACCCCTTCTCCAATCCTCTGCTCAGTCTCCAACCTATCCACCCAGTTTCCCCCATCCCCCGCACTAAGCTGTGAGGCCATGAGAGCACAGCCCAGCCAGGGGCGCCACATGCCTCAAGCTTGCATATGGCAGGCACCCAATCAGTGCCGTTAGGATGAAGGAACCAGCGACTGAGCTTCTGCAGAACTTTGGAGGCTCCTGGCTGCCCCATAGCCCAGGGCCCCGAAGCCAGCCTTGTGGGAAGGGGTCCTCCTCTGTGGGGGCAGGGCCCACCTGAAGATGAAGATGAAGAGCATGAGCAGCATGCAGAAGGTGGCCACGTTGTCCATGGTCTTCATGAGCACCACCAGCTGGCGCCGCAGTGCGGGCATGAAGCGCACCAGCTTCAGCACCCTCAGCAGCCGGAAGGTCCGCAGCACCGACAGCCCGCCGTCCGCCTGCCCGATGATCTCCCAGACACTGCGGGTCGGGCCGAGGGTCAGGAGGCGCTGTTCTCTGACTGTGGTTCTCCGCACCTACCCTGACTCTGAACTTCCTCTTCCTGGAAGCAGGAATGGCCGCCTGGGAGCCACTCTGGCCTGCATTGAACCCCATGACGACCAGCAGGTCTGGCTGCATCAAGGCGCCTGGGGGGGGCGTGGTGGCTGAGGGACTGTGGCAGCATCTCCAAAGCCACCCAACCAGCTGCCATCCCTGGCTCTGGCCCCAACAGAAGCTTCTCAGTCGAGGGCTTTCCTGTCCTGCACCTTTCACAGCCGTGCCTGGTACGTCCGTTCTTGCTCAAACCCCGCCCTGTTAGGGCAGGGACTCCTTGACTCCCAATGGCTCCACTTCCTTCTGGAGAAGGAATTTCCCCCAGATTCACCTGCTCCTTTCTATATGGATTTTGCTGCAACAGACACCCCAGAGGGGAGCTGGCGTTCCTTGCAAGGGCTGAGCTCTAAGCAGAGGCCAGCCAGGAGGCTGAAGGGCCACTGGACACCTACTCTGCTCCTGCAGGGAACAGCTCCAGTGGATCCTGGAAACATGCAGCTGACCTCGCTGTGCGCGCCCCACAGTGCCTGCAGGGAGGGACTCGGTCCCAGCGAGGGAGCTTGACTGGACTCCCATCTCCATAGCCCCCAGAACACGGACCGGCAGCGCCTCTCCCTCTGACTGGGGCTCTGCTCCCTGACACCAGAACGCCCCAGGGCCTCATGGCCAGGGTGGGAGAAGGGACCCACCTGATGACCACGATGATGCTGTCGAAGATGTTGTAGGGGTTCCGGATGTAGCCCAGCGGGCCGCAGGCCAGCAGCTTCAGCAGCATCTCCAGGGCGAACATGCTGGTGAACACGATGTTGCTGATCTCCAGGGCGTTGGTCAGCTCATCCGGCTGTGGGCAGCAGAGGGACCATCAGGGGAGAGGAGTCACTGTCCCCACTGACGGGGAACAGATAAGGCTGCATCAAGGAGCCGAAGGCCCAGAGGCCACAGCAGGCACCTCAGGAACCTAACTGGCTGCTGTCTGAAGGAGGAAGCTGGCCCCACGGATGTCCCCACCAGCAGGACCCTGGCCCATCGGCCTCCTGACCTCCCCAGGCCTATCTGAGCACTGGGGCTCTGGAGACCTCCTGGACCCCAAAGGGCAGGCGATGGGAACAGGGCCTGGAGCACCTGTGTCAGGGATCAGGGTGGGGGTGCCGGGGGCACAGGCATTAACGGTGGTGCCTCCAAAAGCCGCCCTGGTGTCCAGAGACCTCACCCTTCCTTGCTGGCAGAAGACCCCAGAGGCCCATCCCCACTGGGGCCGTTCTAACCTGCCTGTGTGTGCTCACACGCATGTGCCTATGCGTGTGCCAGTGTGGCCTGCATGTGTGCTGCCTGCAAACACACTGCCTGTGGGGGATGTGTGCATGCCACCCCCGTGTCTGCACACATGTCCACATCTGCACGGGCAAGCCCTGCATACGTATATGCGTGGGCCTGTATGACTGTGTACCTGTGTGTGTACCTGTGTGGGTGTGTGCCCGTGTGACAGAGGCTCTTCCGTGCCAGGGCTCTCTTGAGGTTGGCTGCTGTCCCTGCCCTGGGCCCCCCCCTCACAGAAAGAGTCTCCCGTGTAGGGGCTACGGCTGACACTGCTCGATTTCCCCTAAACTGCTCCAGGGTGAAAGAAAAGGGCTTCACTGACTCGAAAAGACCGACAGGTAGGAGATGAAGAAGCTCATTTGGTCGTTAAAAGTGAATGGGCCTTAGTCCCGGGAGGATACCATCTCCCTGCCAGACCCAGCCGCCGTCCCCCTGGCCCTGTCCGGGGCTGGTGTCCCGGGCGCAGTGTCCAGGGGCGGGGGCCGGGCAGCGTCCCAGTGCTCCCCCCGAGGCCATTCCGTATCCCCACCTCTTCTGGCCACCAAGTAGTTCCCCATCAGGAGCTGCCAGTAGGTCTGGCTCAGGTAAGAGGGGCTTCTCTTTGCAAGAACTGGGCCGGGAGTCCCCTCCTGAGAAGAGTCACCAGATGACCTGGTAAACACCCTCAGCCCCCTGCTGCCTCTGGGTCTGTGGCGGTCTCAACCCCCTTCTCCAGACCGAGAGAACCTCGCGGCCGGAGCCGTAGTGTCTCCGTGATCGACACTCAGCAGAGACCCAACCCGAGGAGGAAAGACAAGTGTTTGTTGAGTAACTGATAAAAATCACCTGGCTCCAACATGGCCCTGTTGCCCAACCTCCACAGCCCCACTGCAGGTCCCTGAGAGGCGGACACCTTGACACACACAGGAGCGTGTTCCCGGGGGGTCGTGACGACAGTCCCGACTCACACTGAGGGCGAGCGTCCCTGCGCCTGCCTACCTGCTCGTGGTACTCGATGCCCATGCTCAGAGTGTTGGTGAGGATGGCCACCATGATGCCGCGGTTGAAGTACTTGCTGTCCACGATCCTGCGCAGCTTGCCGCTGACAGCGGCCCACACGCGGACCAGCCCGCCACGCTTGCCAGAGGCCGCCTGCGGCTGTGCCCGCCTCCGCACACCGCCCTGGGCTGGTGTGTCTGCCGCCGGGGTCGGCTGCATGGGGTCGCGGCGGTCCCCGTGCTGCAGGTCCTGCGTGAACTCATAGACCGCGTTGCCTTCGGAGTCCCCGCTCTCGGAGTCGCTGAACTCCCACTCAGGGTCTCCCAGGGCACCGGCGCAGTAGGGACAGTCCTTCAGCTCGCAGGTCAGCGTGCCCGACTGGGGGCTGGGCAGGGGGCAGGGCACACTCAGGCCCGACAGGTGGCTGGGGGCCCGGCCCAGTCCTAAGTGGTGAAGGGCACAGGCAGGATCAGGCCACTCAACAGTCACACCCGCGAGTGCCTGGGACCCATGCCCTCGTGGAGGCCAGTACAGGGTGAGCAGCACACACCTGGGCACACTCATACCTGGGGTCACACACACCCCTGGACACACTCACACGCACATCCAGGCATACCTGCACATGCACACCTGGGCACGCACGTGCACACCCAGGGACACACCTGGGCACACTTGTGTACACCCTGTGTAGGTGTGCTCTGCTCACATACAGGGGCAGGGACACAGAGGGGCAGAGAAGCTCATCCGTCCTAGGGCCACACCATCTGGAAATGTGACGTGAGCTACTTTCTAGCAGCTGTGTTAAGTAGGCGAAATTAACTTGGACGCTGCGTGTAACCTGACACGTGTCACACATAGCCACTCCACCACGATCAGGCGTGGGAGCGGCCGAGGAGCACTGTGCGCCATTTCCTCGCACTCGGTTTCTGGGGCCCAGGCACACTCTGCATCTGAAGCTGTGGCTTAGACTCACTGCTCCTTAGGGGCACAGGCGGCCAGGGCCAGCGGGGGGGCGCAGGGCTGAAAGCAGGTGCACTGTGACACGCTGTTCTCACACCCTGGGCGCGGGCGTGAGGACACGCACGATGGCCCCAGCACACGCCCTACCTGTTCCAGGTGCACCGTGGTCTAGACATGTACTTGCGTGTACCACTTGGGGGGCCTCACAACCCGCACGGGGCCCAGTGTCTCTCCTTTGACCACAAGTCCGAGGGGGTGAAGCAGAGGCCCCGGGGTGGGAGACTGGTGAGGGGCACCTGGCCCCCCACCCCAACCCTTAAAGGCACTGTAATCTTGACTGCTCCCCATCCCCCTGCCTCAGTCTCCCCACCCAGAAGGGGTCCACCCTCCTCAGGAGAAGGGGTCAGGCCATGAACACAGGCGGCGATCCTCCTCAGGGCCAGGCGGGGGCAGCACTCTGCCAGCTTTGGCATTCTCACGTCCACGTGGCAAACGCCAACGGTCCACTAAGCTGATGGCTGCTTGGAGCTACTACAGGGTGGACAGAGTGGGGTACCCTCTTTCCCCTCCCTGCTGTGTCAGAGTGTGAGGTGCCCAAGCCCCTTCCCTCTTCCAAGGCAGGGAAACAAATGAAGAAAAAAAAGCAGGCCCTCCGTGGAAGGCACATGGGTAGCACAACGTGCCTGGGCCGCCCCCCCGCCCCAATCCCAGCAGGGCGAAGCTGGGGTCCTTACCATATTCCCCAACCAAATGCTGGATCTTCTCATAGGGGTCGTGGCTGCTCAGGCTGAGGGAGCTGTGCCCTCCAGCTCCTGGCGGCCTACTGGCCCGCTTCCCCTTGGGCCCGGGGCTGGCACCGCCTTTGCCGCTCCCAGCTGCTGAGGGCAGGATGGTGGGGTAATTCATGGCGCCCAGGCCCATGGCCAGCTTGAGGCTGGTGGCAGTGGCTGCAGCCTGCACCCCCTGGGACCTCTCCTGAGGCCCCTCCACGTGGCAGTCTGCGTGGTAGACACTGTGCACCGACTCGGTGTCCAGTGGTCCAGGGCTGGCCAACGGCGGTGAGGGCAGCGCTCTGGCCCGTACCAGCCTCGTGTCTCCAGTGCCTGGCTCGGGGCCGGGCCGCCGGGGGCTGCCATGGCTGAAGTGGTAGTGGTGGTGGTGGTGGTGGTGGTGGTGGTAGACCAGATGGTGAACGGAGGCCGCGTGCCTGTCTGCCCGCTGCGGCCGGCGCCCGGTGCCCTGGCCGTGTGGGGTGCTGCTGGGGTCCACCTTCTTGCACCAGCGGCTCTGCCAGCGCGCACAGAGGCGCAGGCCACGCCGCTTGACTTTGCGGCAGATGTGGCCCACGTACTTGAGCAACTCCTCGTAGCAGCTGCCCGGCTCTGAGAAGCTGGCCAGAGTGCTGTCGTCGGACAGGTAGCGGGCGCGCTGCTCCCGCATCAGCTGGTTCTCCCGCTGCTTCGTCTCTGAGAACTGCGTAGCGATCACCACCAGGCACAGGTTGATCATGAAGAAGGAGCCCACCTGTGGCGGGCGGGCGGTGTTGAGCCTTCCAACAGCCTGTCCGGGGCCTCGCTCACCAGGCTGCGTGCCCCAGGGAACTGGGGAAGAGGGGACACGGAGACCCATCTGCCCCGGAGGCCGGGGCAGTGGCTGTGGTGTTTAAACAACAGTGACTGAGTCCCTGATGAGAGAAACAGTGAGGCCTACTGTGCGCTGCCCATTCTAGGGGCCAAGGATATGGCTTTGAGTGTGGCCAGTGGGAGTGCCCCAAGATGGGTGGGACCCCCACTGATTCGTTGCTGAGTCCAGCGTCTGAGACAGGCGGTGCATAGTAGGTGCTTCTCATCTATTTGTGGACAGATGGAGGACACATGGGGAGACCCTCCTTCCCATCACTTGGGAGACTTGCCCCCTCCTTCTCAGGTCTGTCCTTGACGAGACCCTCTCAACTGTGGCCATCCTGCCCTTTCCCGTCAGGCCTTCCTCTGTGACACGGTCACCACGGGAAACTCTGCTCTGCTCATGAGGGTCACCTGAGACAGGACGGCTGTCTGCCTGTGCTGCACACGGCTGGGTCCCCACAGACCCGGGCTGGATTAAGCGAGGGGCACGCCTGGTCCTCACGTGCTGGGGAGGACTGTGCCTGGGGGTCGTGTGCAGAGTCCCGACTCTTCTGCAACCTCCATACAGGATCTGGCTCTGGGAGGACCTGGGGTCTGAGACCCCCTGGAAGTCCGTGCTCGCCTACCACCCATGCCAGCTTCTGTCCTCCCATACCTCCCCGTCCCTCCTACTGGGGACTGCATGGAAGCCCCACCGTGGGCCCCCACCATCTGCCCAGCAGCCCAAGGGCAGCCCTGGGTCTCTGCGGCCTCCGCCCTGTAGCTCAGGCAACGCCAGGACCCCCAAGGGCGAGCAAAGGCTGGGATGGCATGAGTTGGGGACACAAGCAGGCTCAGGAATAGACCCTGAGGACCAGGACGACATCTACTGAGGGGCGTACAGATCTAAGATTAACTGTCACAACTCAGAGGCACCTGCACCCACCAACGCCCATGGCCCTGGAAGTCTTGCCCTGCCAACTGCGACATGTCCCACGCCCCGTACTCACGATGATAAGCAGAATGAAGTAGATGAAGTTGTAGAAGGAGTGGGCGTCCATGACGTAGTACATGATGTCCACCCAGCCTTCCAGCGTGATCACCTGTGTAGGGGGCAGGTGGCTAGACACACAGCCCAGCACCAGGAGTGTGGCACTCGCTGGCCATGTGGCGGGTCTGTGTCCCCTCGGGGTCCAGATGTGTGGCTGGTGGAGCAAGTAAGCACCACTGGGCACCGCCCCCCAGGCCCCGCGTACTCGGCACCCAGCGTGACAAAGGCCGCAGGCTGTGCGTCGAGTGCAAAAGCCCACCTGGAAGATGGCGATCCAGGCGTAGCCGATGTTGTCGAAGTTGATGGCCCCGTTGTGGGGGTTGGAGTCGCCGGAGCGGCAGACGTTGTAGTACTGGTTCCAGTTGATGCAGGCGTTGTGGCCAGCGCTGCCCGCCCCCTCGGCCGGCGGCTGCCCGTAGGCCTCCCAGCCCAGCGTGCACTCCACGCGCAGCTCGCGGCGGCTGGGGATGTGCGAGCACTTCTGCATCCCGTTGTCTCGGTGTGAGGAGCAGATGAAGGGGTTCTCGTCGCCCTCCTCCGTCTGATAGTACGGCCGCAGGAAGGTGAGGTTGTTGTTCCTGGGGGCGGAGGCCCAGTGCAGGCACAAGGACAGAGAGAGGGAGAGGAGGGTGACGGAGAGACAGCGGAGGATACGAAGAAACAGCAAGAGGCAGATAAAGAGGCAGAAGATAGACAGACACAGAGAGACACAAACAGAAAATGAGAGACAAAAACAGACATAAAAACCAAGATAAAGAGACAAAGACCCAGAAGCCAGACCCCTAGGCCCAAGCTAGAGGTATTCCAGGAAGGGTGAGCCCCTTGGGGCGGTGCCCAAGGGGCGGTGCCTGCAGGGGGCAGGGGCTCAGAGAGCCCGTGGAGGGGCCTGACTTGCTGGTGGGTGTGGCCTCGCACCGGGCAAAGGTGCTGTCCAGGAAGCAGCGATTGCGCAGCAGGCCGGCCCACAGCTGGACGCCCACGATGCCGAAGATGAAGAAGACGAAGAAGCAGAGCAGGAGCACGTTCCCCAGCATGGGCAGGGTGTCCAGCAGCAGCGTGACCAGGATGCGCATGCCTGCAAGGGGCAGGCTAGGAGTCAGCACAGGGACCTTCTGGAGTGGCCCCTGTGCCCCCAACCCCTCCCAAGCCATCCCACTGCTCACAAATGGGTAGTGCAGCGATTCAGGGAACATGCACCTGGTCCCTACATGTCCAGCAGACACTGAGGGACAATGACGCCTCTGAGTGAGGCCCACAGCAAGGCCAGCAGACTGCTGGCCAGGTGCAACCCTCTTCCCTTGGATGGTGGCCAGGACCACGCCCTGTTCAGGCCCCAGGACCGGCCGTGAGTCCAGCGGTCCTAGTTCCGTCACAGGAGCAGCAGCCTTAGGGGCCGCCAGCAGCGTGGGCTTTGGTCTGCCTCCATGCTCGGGAACCTAGAGGTGCTGCAGCGGGGGTGGGGCTGGGGATCGGAGTTTTTCCATGCCCCTGCGAGTCACAATGGAGCTGAGCCCTGCCCTGGAGGGAGGCAGGGTGGGGGGTTCCCACAGCACAGCCCTGACCCACCTGCCCTGTTGTGGAGTTGATGGCCCCAGGGGAGGGCGCACCTGCCCTGGGGGGTGTGTGGCTTCTCCGTGAGGGCCGCAGGACAAGTCCTAACAACCTGGACTTGGATGGCAAGGCCACCAGGACCCAGGCCAGGCAACCAGAAGGCTCTGTACAGCCACATGGTACATGCAGAGGCCCCCACCACGTATACACACACGACCTTCCAGTCACATGGGTGATGTCCCCTCCCCGAATTCAGCCACAGCGCTGAACACTCTGGAGACGCTGAAAAACCCCAAACCAGCCCGTGTGCACAGATGACTGGTGTGAGGACAGGCCGTCTTCCCAGCGAGCAGCCACGTGTCTTCCCAGAGGCTTTGTGCCTCCCTGATGGGCCAAAGAGGCCACCAGGGCCTGTGCAGCCCCCTCACCAGTATCTCCCTCAGTGCGGCGCAGGCGAGGGGTCTGAGTTTCAGGGTGGCCAGGATCCCCCGCAGCCGGCCCAGCTTGGTCCAGGTCTGCTCTCTCCTTCCCAGAAAAAGTGGCCAACGCTCAGGGACCACAGTCCCGCCTCCAGTGCTGGTGCCAGTGTCCAGAAGCCGTATGGGCAATGTGGCATCCTGGTCCTGTGTCCCAGCAGGCCCTGGAGAGCTCGCAGCAGGGCCGGCAAGACTTGAAAGCCTGCTCCACGCGCCGGGGAGGGGTGGTCACTTACTAGGCACACGGTTGATGGCGCGGAGGGGTCGCAGCACACGCACTGTTCGGATGGCCGACAGGCTCACGTTGTGTCCATCCAGCGAGTACTCCATCATGCTGGGGGGGGCAGAGGGAGGGGGCTCAGGTGGTGGGCAGGTGACCACGTGCTGGAGAGCTGGCCCGCAGGCCGTGCACCCAGCCAGGCCGGACCCTGAGGCAGGAGGAGCATGACCCTGAGTCACCACTGGGCACTCCCTCACCCTCCTGGACATCCCATGTCCATCCCACCATTGCTGCTGCTAGCACGGGGGTCCCCGGGACAAGTGTCCAGCCCTGCCATAGGCCATACTGGCCTCCCACCTCCCAGGTACGGCCGGGACCCCTCTAGAATGCCCCTGCTTCATCCCTCTCCCTGGGGGACCCCGAGCCACCTGTGGAGCCTGAGGGGGTGGGGGTCCCGGCCAGGCCTGGCCAGACAAGAGGCTGCTTCAGGCGCCAGGCCTCAGCCAGCCCCAGCCTAGCAGAGCGGGGCTGCGGGCGGCAGGGAGCGGTACCCCGCCATGACGATGAAGAAGTCCAGTCTGTTCCACGTGTCGCCCAGGTAGCACTTCTGCCCGAACAGCCCCAGAGCGACCATCTTAATGACCATCTCCACCGCGAAGAAAGCGAAGATGAAGTCGTCGAAGGCCTGGCAGGAGGAGGGCCTGAGAGTGGGACCTACGCCCTCCACACCAGGAGGGGGGTCCCTCAGGGGCACCCATGGCCGCGGGCCGGGCCCCACCTCCAGGATGCTGCAGCGCTCCGAGCGGCAGGTGACGTCCTCGCAAGGCCGGAACATGCCCAGGGTGACGCAGTTGAGCATGATGACCAGCATGCTGACGTGCTCGAACCACGTGCGACGGGCAGTTAAGGGCGATGTGGGAGGCTGGGAGACGGCCAAGGGGCAGCAGGAGGGAGGACGCGCCCTGCTCCCCCCACTGCCACCAGGGGGCGAGCCCTCCACACCCCCAGCCTGCCCCGCCATCTGGGTGTTAAGGGACAGAACCCTGACACCAACCCTGGGTACAGAGAGGAAATCGAGGCACAGAGTGAGACCCCAGACGGAGGCTGGAGGCTGCCTGCCCTCCTTCACCAGGTTTCCCCAACTAGTGACCTAACCCAAGGTCGCACACACAAGTGCACGCCTCACAGCTGCTGCCCAGCCTGGGCTCTGGCAAGTGCCGCAGATGCCCACAGGCTGTGACGGGGACCCCAGAGCCCCCTGTCCACAGCACTGCCCTGGGCCCCCTGTGGCTCCAGCAGACAGAAAGCCCCAAGTATGGTGATGGGGGGAGGAGGATGTGAGCTTTGGGTCAGTTCAGTGACTGGGCCCGGAGGATGCGCAGCCCTACTGCGTGCTTGAATAAAGTGTGACTGGAAGTGGATGAAGGACAGGTGGGGGAGGGCCTCACCCTCCTGCCCCCACCAGCCAGTTGGTCCTGGGAGGAAGAGCCACCTGCAGGACCACGTCCAGGAGGGGGGCCTCAGGGTGCTAAGACAGCAGCGAGTGCATCTGGCACACTGTGTGCCCAGCACAGGCGCCTCAGCCACCCTGTGGGCTCACTGCCCTAGGTACTAGGACAAGAGGCCACCCAGGACCTCAGTGAGAGCTCCTGCCCATTCGAGGAGTGGCCACCAGATGGCACCGTGGCCTCATACAGGCCGTGGTCTCCTGCCCACTGCCTCCAGGCAGGGTGCACCCCGACACCTGCACCCGTTGGTTCATCAGGAACTCAGGGAGCCCTGCAATGGGCCAGCCACATCAGGTATGAGGAAAGGTCCCAGATCCCAGGCCAGCAAGGCCAGGTGGGAGTCCAGGGCCACCAGGATGGGGCCAGGGCTGTGTGCGGGGGCCCCTAGCTGGAGGGCTGAGGCTTCACCTGAACCCTATGGACACAGGCAGTGAGCTGTCCCTCGTGGCTGGGAGGGCCCCAAGACTTCAGGGGAATTCCACGTACCCATTCCCAACACCATCCCCAGGTCAGCATCCTAACCCTCCTACACACTCCCAGCCGAAGGTGGGCTTTCTGGCCTGCCCTGCTCAGGCTGGAGAGCAGGGGCCCCCAACCCATGTTGAAGCCAGTGTGAGGTGGATGGGGGAGCTTGGAAAATACCACTTGTCAGCAGACATCCCTGGAAACCCAGGGCCGGGGGCCTCAGCCGCAGCACATCCTGGCTGCAGGACCTGCAGGCTGGTGCCCCCTGCACCCCGTCCCATGTTTCCCTCGGTGGGGCTGGGAGTGACCACGGCAGCAGGACCCCTGCCTGGCACGTGGCTGTGCTCCATAAAGTAGCCCTGGGCAGCCACACCGCGCCTGCTGTATGCGGGCACTGGGGCCAGGGGGTCTGTGCAGCCCCGCCTTCGAGGGGCTCTGAGCCCTGGGCGACAAGCCAGCAAGGGCTGTGCTGGGACGGGGTTGAGGAGGGCACTGGTCTGGTGGGGGCTCAGGGCCTCCACACCTACAGGCGGATGGACTCGGTGAGGAGGAGCAAGAGGAGGTCACATCCAGTGTGACCCCTCCTTTGTGGGACCCCGAAAGCCAGCCTTGCCCCTTCTCCCCGCAGCCTCCCAGACAGGGCGGGGGCGGGAGGGCGGAGCAGCAGTCGCTGTTGGCAGCCCAGGCCCGCGGCGCAGTGTGCGGCGTGGCACAGGGCCACCGATGTAATTACACGTTCCCACCGAGAGTGCCGTAAGTACACTTAATGGGTTCAGCAGTAACAAGTGCCTTTACTGTGATTTAGCTGTGGAAAAACAGAGATCGGCGTGCTGCTAAAGCAGCACCGAGGGCCCTGTGCCCCAGGCCCCACGGGCGCGGGCTGAGAGGTCTGCAGGGTAGCTCTGAGTCAGGGCCTGCAGCCAGCCCTGGGAGGCCTTGCCTGCTGCGTGTCAGTCTCCGTGAGTGGGTGGGGCAGAGGAGACAGCCAGGGCGAAAAGCTGCACCAAATACCCACGTCACACCCGCGCACTAGGACGTCTCCGTCTTGCCTCTGGAGGAGCCCGTGAGGCGGACTCTGGTTCCACTGTGCAGACTTGGGGTCCTTGGGCGACTCGCCTGAGGGGCCTGAGGGACCCAGGCTGTCACAGGGCGCTGGGCCCACACGTGGGAGCTAGTTCTTCGGTACCAGACAAGGATGGAAGGGGCGGGTACAGGAACTTCCTGACCTGGAAGCTTCTTGAAGGGACCTGCTCTGGACCCTGGAGCTGGTGTTGGGCAAAGCTGAGGACCTTGGTCCTCAGTGGTTGAGTGAATCCATCTGAACTGGCCTGGGCCAGGGTCCCTGAGAAGCTACTCAGGCAGGGGGTAGGAAGGCCCACTCCTCAGCATAGACTACACCCAAGGGCCTGAGCAACTTGCAAAGACAAGCCAGCTTGGGGTCCCTGGGTCAGCACCTTCCCAAACCCCTGACAAGCAAAGTTCACCCTGACCCTGCTGGCCCCAGCCTACCTCCCTGCTCCTGAGGCACAGCCCGAGACTCGGGACAACCAGCCATGCTACAGTGACCCAGGACGCAGCAGCGAGGCCATGACCGCAGGCTTGGCTGAGAAGGGGGGACATCTCCACAGTGGCTGGAGTCACAAACCCAGTCAGCACAGCCCAGGCACCCAGAAAGTTCTCTGTTCCTCCCTGCAAGCACTCACCCTTTCGGGGCTACTATCCTGAAGATACACCCCTGCCCTTCTCCCCCCATCACTCCAAACACGCGCCTGCGAGAAACGAGGTCCAGGGTCCTGCACCTGGGCCTTGAGGCCTTGCCGTGGTCCGCGTGAAGGTGCACGCAGGAGTGCTCAGCTCTTGAGAGAAGCGCCATGGGGCCACCCTGCCCTTCCTTGCCCCAGGGGTGATGACCAGCCCAGGGTGCAGGGGTCCCCCCCGGGGAGGGCTCGGCTCACTCAGCACCCCTGCACACAAGGCCAACCCCCACACATCACAGCTGTGTCCTAGTCGCGCTGTGGACAGCGGAGGACACACCATGCCAACTGGCCACTCATCACATGAAGCCCAGTGACTTCTGGAGGCTTAATTATGCAGATGGATTTTCTGGGTTTTAATTAAAAATCCTTTAGGTTTTAAATCAAGTTTTACAAACTAGAATCAATTTCCACTGCAGGTCCAAGAAAGCCAGGCTGACACGTGGTCAGGAGGCGGAGGCCATGCTGGCACGGGGAGGCGGGAGCTGCCTGGGGCCTGGGCCCACAGCTCAGTATGACGATCTCTCCAGTGGGACCGTGAAGCCCGGGAGGCCCTCCCCCAGCCCGGAGGCCTCAGGAACGGCAGTGAGCCTCCTGACCCAAGATCCATGACTACCCTGGGCCCAGCTCAGGGGCCTGATTCTCCCTTTTCTGGACAGCCGTGAGGGAGACTTACAGGAACCTCCCCCAGCCAAAAGGCCCCTGGTGTAGAGCTTGGCTTGGAGGGGCCTGGAGTGACTCTCTCCACAAGAAGCGCTCCCTCTTAGACGTGACTCCAACACACCCCAAGGCCCCCAGTGGCCAAGAGGAGGATGACGCCCAGTGGGACAGTGCAGGCTGCAATCTCTGTCCATGGTGCTGAAGCAACCAAGTGCAGGGCGTACTCAGGGCTGGGGAGCGGCACTGCTCAGTGCAGGCTTTAACGGAAACCACCCCATCAACGGCTCTAGCCAGATAGCTCAGTTGGTTAGAGCATTGTCCTGATACACCAGGGTTGCTGGTTCAATCCTTGATCGGGCACATACAAGAATCAACCAATAAATGCATAAATAAGTGAAACAACAAATGGATGTTTCTTTCTCTCAAATCAATTTAAAAAAAATCCCCTTTCTCACTGCTGGGAATTCCCAGCTGGTTAATAAAAGCCGCCAAAGGCCATCTTTTAAAGATGGCACTGGCCCAAGAATGCCTTCTTCCATGGCATCTGCGTGAGGAGGCCCCCAGGGCATGTGACTGCCTTGCTGAGTGCCACAAAGCCCACCCGTCTGTCACCGGGTGGAAATTACCCGGAAGGGGAGGCAAAGCACGGGGCTGCTGGGAGTGTGTGGAAGCCAGGAGAAGGGGCGCATGGCCACTTAGCGCATGTTGGGGGCCGTGAGCCCCTCACTGGCGGCAGCAGGGGACCTGACACAGGCTCTCACCAACAACAGTGACCTCAAGTCCTGGAACTAGGCAGGGGTCCCCAGGACGGCCTGTGAAGTGCAGGATGGTGTGGACTGAAGGGCGGCCCTGGCCCCTGCATCGAACCCTGTTAACAAGCAACACCCCAGCCCGCCCAGGGTGCCGGGGCCCGTGGAGCCAGCCGCTTCTCCCACTGCCTGGCTGAGTCGGGCGAGAGGCTAAGGGATTCACCCAGACTCTCTTCTATAAAGGCTCCAAGTTCCCCATCTCGTCCCTCGTCCTGACAAGTCACCCTGCCCCAGACACCTGTGGAGGAGGCGTGGCGTTTCCCCTACGCTGAGAGCACTGGGTGGTGGGCTGGTTCTGCGTGTAGGACAAAGGTTTGTAAGATTTGTTTTTTAACCTCACCTGAGGACATTGTTTTTTTTTTTTTTTCATTGCTTTTAGAGAGGAAGGGAGAAAGGAAGAGAGAGAAACATCAACGTGAAAGAGAAGCATCGACTGGTTGCCTTCCGTACCTGCCCAGACTAGGGACTGGCGCCCGGACCGGGGAATTGCACCAGGGGTTGAACCAGCAACCTAGGTATGTGCCTTCTTTGGGAATCGAACCTGCAACCTCTTGGTTATAGAACAATGCTCCAACCAACACTAGCCAGGGATGGAAGGGTGCTTTAATCTGTGGGACACAGGCAGGTCCCCTCACTAAGATATGGTTCCAACCCCAGGGCCACAGACCAATGGGGGATGTGGTGGCAGGCACAAGGAATGGAATCCTCAGGCATGGCTGCTGCCTGGCCCCAATGGTAAGAGGGGGCTGTGTGGGTACAAGGCCCTGATCCCACAGGCCAGCTCCCTGCCAGGCTGTCATGAGATCATACAGACACTTGGGGACAGGGAGGAGAAGGCACCAGCTGCTGACCCTACCCTATGCTGCCTGCTGCTACTCCCCAGAGCAATCTGCTCAGCCAGCTAAGCTCCATTAGGCTGAATCCACAACAGCTTGATGTGAGCTTCCTGAGCCCCTTTGGGCACCAGGGCACAGAACAGGAAGGGGGGGAGCCCAGGATTGGGTGGCCCAGAGCCTGCCACTCAGCACACCCGAGCCAAGCGATGCTGATTCCTGCTGGGATGACTGTAGCTTCCCCCAGTCCCTGCGGTCCTGTACACACAGCAGACCCCTCACACTTCCTCACCGCACTGCCGAGGCCTCCTGGCCTGGGACACACAGGCCAGAGAGGTGGCTCTAGGCCAGGGTGTCACACTCATTTCCACCAGGGGCACATCAGCTTCGTGGTTGCCTTCAAAGGGCCAAATGTGATGTCAGGACTGTATAAATGTAACTACCCTTAACTAGGGGCAAGGAGCTCGGCACCGCCGCCGGGTAGAAAAAGGTGGAGGGTGGGATTCGGCCCGTGGGCCCGGTGTTTGCCGCCTATGCTCTAGGTCATCTAGGCCAGCTGCAGACAGGGAGGGACTCAGGGGCTGGCGAGCACGGGGGCACCAGCCACGCGTGGGGCCACAATCACGGAGACTGGCCTCCGACCCTGACCAGACTTGGGATCTCAAGCCTTCCCATGTGGTGTGGACAAATGGCCCAACAGGTAGGGAGACATAAGAATAAGATAAAAGGGTGGACGTCCAGGCAGGCCCAGGATTCCCACACTCATGCACACCTGCTCCCAGGTGCACAGCCAGTGGGCGACTGAGTGCTCCCTGCTCAGCGTGAACTCCTGGTGGGCAAACACCCCGTGCCCTTGGGGCGGGGGCCCTGGGTCAGCCTTCCCCCCTGCTCTGCTTGTGGGGACCGCCACCCCCAGCTTGCACAGCCGCCATCTTCCCCCACAGCCCCTTCATTCTCAGGAGCCCTCAACCTTGCTTTTCCAATTTGCTCAAGAAGAAAAGCACATTTATTGGTGGGATAGAGCCCACCCCTAGTAAATGACTCTGGGCCACTGGAGAGGGAACACGAGCTGACCCCACCGGGTGAGGAGCTGCAGAGAGAACGGCAGCTCCAGAGCCCAAAAGAGCACCCACACGAGGCCGAGCTGGCTGCAGAGTGAGGGGCAGCACCCAGTGGAGAGACCCATCGCTCAGAAAGCGGCACCTCCTGAACCCCAGCCCTCCTGGCCCATCCACACATCCCCGAGAACCAGGACAGTTCCAGAGGGCCGTTGGGGCTCCTGGGGCCAGCCGCCCGCAGCCCCTCTGGCCAGGGTGCAGAGAGGCCCGGCGCCCGGCAGCACTGTTTGTGGTCCTGTACGGCAGGCTAGCAGACGCCAGAACGTCTCTATTGCCAGATGCACGAGGCCGCGGAGTACCACATGGCAGCTTAAAAGGAGGCAGCGGTGCTGCTGGTGTTAGCACAGAGGCGTGGCCTGGAAGGATGGAGTGGGGAGAGCCAGCAGTGGGAGAACAGGTGGCCCCGCTTGTGAAAAGGCCGTGGCGTGGAAGAACACTTCCTTAGGATGTGCTGACACACACGCACGTAAGGCACAGGAAGTTCGGGGGGCCTGCTCCCTCACAGGAAGACCCACGCATGGCTCACTGTGGGAAGGCGGTGAGAGGGGGGCCCAGGCAGGAGTCAAGAGGCCACTTTTGCTCCCCTCGCTCCTACTGTCTGGGTTCCAGCACAGTGTGTCTACGCATTGCTTGTGCAGTTACAAAAGTGAGGGTCAGAAAACCCAGCTGTGTGATGTGTGCAACTGGCGGCATAAGTGAGTTGGGGGGAGGGTCCCCTGCCTAATGGGCTCCCCCAGCAAATGGGAGGGCTCCTTGCCCACCCAGAGCAGACACACTTAGCTCCTTGCTAGTGGAGCAGCGGGTGCCCAGAGTCGTCTTCTCTGTGCATCAGCTGGTGAACTACAGCTTCCAAGTTGCCATGGGAACAGACTCACTAGGCATCTTAACTGGGAGCTGAGACATACACCACTGATGAAGGGTTCTCCCAACCCTCCTCACCCCCGCAGGGATCCCGAAGGAGGGCTGGCGGTGCACACCCCAGACCTGTACCTGTGGCCCTGTGACTGTCCCCACCTTTCTGTTCCTATGTACCCACATGCAGGCTTTTCTGGGCACCTCCAAGGAGCCCCAGGAGGGCAGACAGGATGGGTGACAGCTGAGCTGGGCCGCAGGGCCCTCTGTGAGCGGCCAGCTCCACATGGAACTCGGGTGGCTCCGGTAGGACCCACAGAGACCATCTGAGTGCGCTCCCACCCAGGGAGCTCGAACAAGCCCGAGAGAAGACACGACAAGTCACTGCAGGTTGGAAGCCGATCATAAAACCCAGTGCTCACGCGTGGCCAGCAATGCCACGCCCGGGCACACACCCAAAGGAGCTGAAGTGGGCCTCCGACAGACACACACAGACACGTGCTCACAGCGGCACGACTCGCCGCAGCTGAAAGCTGACCCCCGGCCCCTAGCCACTAGCGCACAAACGGGTAAATAAAGCAAGGTAGGTCCGTTCAATGGACTGTTACCCAGCCATAGAACGAATGAAGCACTGACACGTGCTTCCACACGATGAACCTTGGAAGTGTGATGCTCCGTGAAACAGGCCAAACAGAGGACAGGAGTTACAGGGTTCCATAGACAGGAAACCAAATGTCCAGACAGGCAGGTCCATAGACACTGGCTTCCGGGGCTTGGCGATGGGCTCTCTTCAGGGTGATGGAAATGTTCTGGAACTCGAAAGAGTTGGTGATGACCCAACATTGTGAATGTGCTAAATGCCACTGAACTGTTCACTTTAAAAGATTTTATTTACTTTTTAGAGAGAGAAAAGGAGGAAGAGAGAGAAATACGAATGCGTGTGAGATTTATCCATTGGTTGCCTCTCACACGCCCTCAACTGGGGAACTGGCCTACAACCCAGACATGCATCCTGACTGGGAATCGAACCTGCGACCTTTTGGTTCACAGGCTGGCACTTGATCCACCGAGTCACACCAGCCAGGGCTGAACTGTTCACTTTAAAATGGCTAACTGTATGGTATGTGAGTTTCACCTCAATAATCGCCATAACCCGTGTATGGGGTTTGGGGTTTTCAACAACAATCTGTCTTGCCTGAGCCCCCAGCCTGCGGTTGCCATTACTCAAAGCACGGTTAGGACGGAGATGCAGAAACCCAACACATGGGCAGCACGGGGGGGACCTATCCTGGCTCTTCTGCCATGTGGCCTCCCTACAGGGCCCCATGGCCTCCCAACTTGGATGCGTGCCACCCTCTGGGCGATGTGCTCCCCAGCACGTCCCGGGGGCCCCCAGCATCCCAGAGTCTTCCTGGTGGACTCTCACCAACCAGGCTTGGGTGATACTATTTGAAATCTGCCTCTCATGGGTAGGTCCTGATGCATGGGAAGGGTGGGGTCAGGCAGCAGAGTCTGGCAACTCCTCCCAGAGCTCAAGGGCCACCAGGCAGGGTGAAGGGGCTCAGGGATGTGACCAGCGGCTGGGGCTGCAGCCAATTCTCACCAGGCAGGGTGCTGAGGCCATGCCACTTGGCACCCTGCACTGGGCTGTCAGCCCAGTTCACCCCGGCCCCAGAGCCAGGTGTGCCCCCTTCAGTCCCAGCTCTCCTTTTGCAAGTGACGCCCAAAGGCTTCAGGGACTCAGCTCTGGTTGCAGGGTTTGCTCCTGATCTCAGAGATCTGACCTGTGCGGCAGCCCGGGGGGGGGGTCCCATTCCCGAGGCACTGAGAGCCCCCTCTGGGCAGAGGGCATGGACCCTGCCTACACCCTGTGGGAGGGTCGTCACCAATTTCCCACTGACAGCCGCCATCTTGCCATCAGTAGGTCCAGGAAGAGCCCCCGAGGCCACACCACTTCTGCCTCCGTCTGGGGGAGCTGGCCCCACCTGAAGCACCAGCATAGCCCCCACCCCCAGGTTAAATGCGCCATCCCCAGTGGCTTGGGACAATTACTCTGGAAGTGTTCTTGGTTAACTAATTAGTGAGGTAATTAACTAACTAAGCTCCAACTGCACTGGCCAAGGGCAGGGTGTTCACCTGCAGATTTCGGGGCCTCTGGGCCGGAGGATGGAGCAGGCACCAGCCATTGGGCACACGTGCGCACACACACGTGCACACGCTTGCCCCCACGGTGGCAGCAGATGTCGGACCCCAGGTTCCTGTTAGGTGGGCCTGACCCGCAGCCTCAGACGCCCCCTTACAGCGCCACACAAGGTCAGCGATGGCGACACCAAGGCCGAGTCCAGAAGGCTGAAACAAGGGGTCCTGCATGGTGGGGGGGGGGCACTGTAACTGTGCCAGACCCACTGGAAGCCCCTGGAGCTGGAAGGAGCCACACAAGGGGGCACAAGCACCTCTGTGGCTTTACCCCTTGGCTGCAGCCCAGCTGCCGCTTTCGGGGACACAGGGGAGGGCCGCTGCCTGCAGGAACATCGCCCCCTCCAACATGGAGGCGCACTGACCGAGGGCTCTGGGGGAAGGTACTGGCCCCCGCGGCCTCAGGGCGAAGCCAGCCACTCGGATCCTCAGCCCACTGTGCCACCCAAGACCTGCCATGGCCCGAGGGAGCCCCCCTGTCTCATGCGGGAGGTGACAGAAACCTCATCCAACAGCTTGTGGGAGCAGACAGGGCCCTCAGGGCTCCCAGAACAGGGCCTGAGTGCACCTTCCACCCCAATGCCGAGATGAGCACTCAGTCAGGTCTCCCAAGAGAGCTTCTGAGGGTAGGGGCAGGCGGCCACTATTGAAGTTTCCTTTCCTGAAGGTGTTGCCATGACGATAAGATGCCAACTCCTGAGGAGGCCCTGGTGCAGCCTCTGAGGACAGAAGGGGGCCTCTGGAAGAAGGGTACCCCAGCCCACCCTCCATCACTCCTTACTGGCAAAGGATTCCCAAGACTCAGACCCCCACCAACCTGCCCTGGAGGAAACCATCACCACAAGGCTTTAATTGAGGGAGGGGGTGGGGTCCAGAGGATTACCTTAGTTTGGAACAGAAGGGGGCCGGAGGGGACACAGAGCCTAGAGAAGGGCAGGTGTCAGCTGGTCGTGCTGCAGACAGGTTACTTTGAAGTCAGAAATTAAACGGCCAGGTTGGGGGTCACTGGGAGCCCCTCCCACAAGCTCTGCATGGGGAAAGCCCTGCCCAGCTGCCCCTTTATCCACCCCTGTGGGGACAGGTGACTGCCGGGCTGCTCACGCCCCTCGGACATCAGGCCTGCCCACCTGTTCTAAGATGTCCTGATACTGTGGGGTACAGCAGTATCCCCACCCCTCTCCCTGTTCTGTCACAAGCCCGTGGCCTATGCACGGTCCTAACAGGTGGAGGAAGCCAAGGAGGGTCTGGTTTAGAAGCAACCATGAGGACTGAGGCTGGGGGTCCCCACCTGCAGGCTCTCTCGGCCCCCTGCCCACTGTGCATGCCACAGGCCTCACCCAGGCTGAGCCCCAACTTCCTCCCAGCTTTCGCTCTGGCTGGACTCCAGTGCAGGGAGCCCTCCTTCCCCCTCAGCCCGTCCCTACCATGGCCTGGGCCTGCGTGACTCACACTCGCTCTCATACTCGGTAGGCTGGCCAGGGTAGGGAGCCAGCTGGCCAAACATGGAGCTGTTTGTTCTCCCTGATGGCTCAAGGTCACATGGGAGGAGCTGGAGCAGCCGGGCTGTCCCCGGGAAGCCGAGGGGCTGCAGGCCCCACAGGACCCACCCGGTCCATCACCCTACCAGTGGCTGGCCCCGTCGCCGGACCCGGTGTGTGTTCTGAGCACTTCTCCCTGTGCCCAGAGGCTCAAGGGGAAGTGAGTTCTGACCCCGGCCTGCAAGGAACCCTCCCCAGACCCCTGAGCGCTTTCGGCCAGGCCCTCAGGACAGAGGGGTGCTGTGGATCTCTGGGTGGGCAGGACCCGGGTCTCTGGCTTCCTACACAGCGTGGGGTCAGGCCCAGGGGCTGAGGCCTGCCTCCTGCCCAGCAGAACCCAACGCCGGGAAACCGCCATGGGGGTCTGAGCAGCTCGTGACACGGATGCCCCCTCCCCGCCTCCGTAATTACTGAGCTAATCTGGGCACTGCATTGTTCTCAGCCCGACAGCGGTGTCTGTGCCCCTCTGCCACAGGAGGGAGGGAATGAGGCGGGCAGTCCCCTGACTCCTGCCAGGCAGGCCCAGGGGTAGCAGGCGCACGGCGCGTGGAACCCAGGCCCTGGCAACAGAGCCAGCCGGCGCCCACAGCAGGCATGCGCACCAGGCACTAGAGACCGGCGTCGAGATGTGTGCGCACCGCCTGTTCCTGCATGCCTCGCACACCCCCCCCCGGCCCCACGCATCTGAGCAGGACCGTCTGTGTGTGTGCACACACTCACCCGTGCCCACCAAACACAATCTCACACACTGCCACACACACACCGACACACAGGCTCTCACAGACTCGGATGCGCCCCTTCAAAGCACTGGCCTTAAGAGGAGCCGGAGGTTGGCTTTAGTCAGGAAGCAAGAGCCCCACCCCAAGCACTGAATGAAATGCTCACAGACACCAAGGAGCCAAGCCCGTGCCCACAGCTCCCTCAGACTGCACATTCTTAAAGACGGTGCTAATTAGGAAAAGTGCTAATGTCTCTGCTTAGCTCTTAATAAAGACCTCGATTCGGGATTTTTTTCAAGGCACAACTGGGCAGAAAAGTGCCCGGTGTCTCCACCCGTGGTCATGGTGCCTGCAGAGTCTGGCCATGCAGCCTGCAAGCCCCACGGAGACCCTGTCAGCCACTTCGCGGCGGCGCACTCAAGTGCCTCGGGAGGCCCTCCTCCTGGGGAGCATCCTGGCCTGAAAGTGGAGGTAGCCCCTGCGCTGTCTCTGTGCCGGATTTCCAGGCTCCCCTGAAGGATCTCCACGTCACAGCTCTGGCTCCATTCCTGCTGGGAGCAGCTGAGGGCTCAGAACCACTCCTAGGACAGGGTCTGGGAGAGGAAAGCTTGGCAGGAACGTGGCCTCGCCAGGTGAGGCCTCCTTCCGAGCCACACCCCTGCCCATCTTGGAACCCCTTGGGGGCTCTGCACAACCCCACCCAGACCCTGAAAAGGAAAAGCGTGGGCCGGGGGGAGGGGGGCACAGAGCCAGGAGGGGCCCCTGGGGAAGATGACCGCCTGCCCATGGGGACAGGCTTGCAGGGCTTGCTCCAGGCAGGAATTCTCCAGGCCAGAAATAACTGCCTCAGCACAACCGCACAGCTGCCCACGGCCTGAATTAGCGACACCATGGGACTGGACGCTCCTTCCATGGGAACGAGGCTTGCAGTGCCCCACTGCTGGCCTGAGCCCCAGACAAGGGGGGCTCAGGGCCTGTAAGAAGCTGGATGAAGAAGGCTCCTTCCTGCAAAAAAAATGGGGTGACCCACCTGTCTGGGAGCTGGGAGGTAGAGACAGGGTGTCTACAAGCCTGGGGCTGTAGCACCTGGGACACGGCTTCCTCACCCCAGGGCCAGGAGTCCCCCTGGGTAGGTCTGGCCTCCCTTGCTCTGTCCCCTAGGTGGGAATCCAAGGCAGCTGAGCCCCTCCCTCCTGCCCTTGCTGGTGACGTTCATGGTCTCATCCTTTGTGTTAAGACCCAGCTCACACCTGGGACACTCGCAACAGTGGTGGGGACACGCACTCCACGTGGACATGTGCCTCTGCACGAACACGAGCCCAGCTCACCCCGACACGCAGGCACGCAGCACTCGTGCCGCTGGCACGCCCTGCAAGCCCTGGCCTCCCCACGAGTGCGGCCTGCCAACCAGGCGTTCAGTGGTAAGGAGGACGGGCTGGCCCCCTCTGGGCCTGCTCTCCCACCACATGAGGGCACAGCCCAAGGACTGGGTCAGCCAGGGTCTCCTTCTGGGGTTGGGGGAAGGGAAATGGCCCAGAGCCTTGAAGCTGAGGTTGGAGACCCCAGAGTCCAACTTCCACCCACAGGCAGGACCAGATGCCCTCTCCACTGGCCCCTGGGCGCCTTTCCAAACATGCTGATGCTCAAGAATCCCCGGGGTATTGGATAAAAATACAGCCCCCTCCCCCAGTGGCGGGACAGCTGGCAGGGGCCCCAGGGCGGAGTGTTCCCATCCCAGGCAGGTCCGGGAGCAGCGTGTCAGAGGAGAGCTAACCTCTGTCCAGCCTCAGGAGTCAAGGGCCCTCCACGGCCTGTGCCCACCTGGTCATCAGCTTGTTACCGTTAATCAGGCATCGCTGTCACGCCAGGACAGTCTCCCACCCACAGCAGTGCCCCACCAGACAGGGTTGGGCCCCTCTGCAGGATGTTCCAGCAGAGCCCAAGGCTGGGCCATGGTCCCACACTCTGTGGGGAGCATCCAGAACCTTCCAGACAAGTCCCATCACTGGGAGTTAAGGTGGCCTCTGTTGTCCAGAGCACCTCCAGTGGACTGGCTGATGAAGGCAAACACCTGGACGGGCACTGGACACAGGTGCTGCCTGAGGCCCCGCCAGGCCACTCCCAGACACTGTGGCTCCGGAGAGGGCACCGCACCAGGACAGCGACTCTCCCACAGCAGTGGGAACCTCCTACCCGTGGGCCGCCCGTGAGCGGGGTGCAGACTCAGCCAGCCACACAGCTAGCAGAACATCAGCTGGGCACCGGTGGCCAGAGAACCCAGCATCCTGGGACCACAGGAGGGGGCGAGGGCATGGGGCAGGTCGGGAGCCAGGTCGGGCACCGAACAATAGCAGTCAGGAGATGACTTTGAAGCAAAATCACCCGCAACGGGAACCTGGGGGCAGGCGGCAGGCTTGTGGTGTGAGAGACCATGGGAGAAGTAGGAGGCTTTCAGCCGAGGCTGAGGAGGACCCAGCCGTAAGCTCTGTGCGTGTGTGTACGTGTGCGTACGTGTGTGTGTGTGGGGGGGGGTGACAGCAGGAGCCAGGAATGGCCTAGGCTGTGGGGGGAGGGCGGGGGCCAGATTCCAGCATCCTTGTCTCGGAGACGGACACACAGAGGAACTCGCCGCTCCTGGTCGAGCAGTAAGGAGTCTCAGGGGAGTGTCCTATCACTCCAGGGCACCTCCTCCCAGCCCGAGGACCCCCTCCATCCGAGCACACCCCCAACCCACGCTGCTTCCTCTGAGAAGGCCTGAGCAGTCTGCTTGCTCCTCACTGGCAGCAGCTCCCCCAGCCCGACTCGCCACCCTCCTCTGAACCCCGAAGGCCCCCTGGCCTTAGAAGTAGGGACACGAGGTGTCTGGCCTCAGTCCTCCCTTCACCAGCCATGTTATTAATAGCAGTGACATTTTAAAAAGATGGCCCAGGCCCTCAGAATGTCAACTTCAAAGTGAAAGGAGCAAGGTTTGGGGTCAGTGACCTAGCGCGGCCAGTCCCCCACACCTCCAGCCACTGCTCTCCGGGGCCTGGTCCCTGCCGGCCCAGCCCCCAGACCTGACGTGTACACAATGCCATGCTGGTGTCCTTGGAGATACTGCCCACAATGAAGGGCCGACGGCCCTCTGCACAGAGGAAGGATAGATTCCCGCAGCTCAGGGTCGCGTTCTGGCCTGTGCCACAGCGCGCAGCGCATGCTCGACGCGAGGAATCCTGGAGCAAAGTGTGAAAAGCCCCTGGTGCCAGGCCCAGGGGACGCTGGCTCCCTGAATCCTTCTGCCCAGGTCACGGTCACCTTCCCTGCTTGACCACCCCTGACGGGACACTGCCCCTCCTAACCCTGTCCCCGAGCCCTGGATAAGGGCTCGGTTGCGTTCCCTCCAAAGTCATACGTTAGAGCTCCAGCCCCCAGGACCTTGGAATGCGACTATCTGGAGAGAGGGCCTTTCAAGAGATGATCAAGGCGAAATGGGGCCACGTGGGAGGGCCCTGACCAACCTGTCATTCTTGTAAGAGGACGAGATTGGGACACAGGCACAATGACCCACCACACCAACCACGTGAGGACGCAGGGAGGAGACCGCCTTTACAGAGGCCTCGGGAGGAACTGGCCCAGCCCTGCTGGCGCCCTGACCCGGGACGCCCAGCCTCCGGGAAACGCCCGACGCTGGAGCCGCCCAGCTGTGGGGTGTTGCTTCAGTGGCCCTGAGCAGATGAGTGCACCCACCCTGGGCCACCACATCCTTGAGGGACTGGAGCCCCCTGGGGGGCGTGGCCACAATGCCCTGTCCCCACAAACGTCCAGAAGTTGGAATAGCCGGTGGGGGAGGGGAGGCGGGCGGGGCGTGTACCAGCTGCCCAGAAACAGAAACGACTGAACAGTGGCAGCTGCCCAACCAGGACGGGTCTCCTCCAAACACCACTACTTTCCTGGTGGGTAAACTGAGGCTCGGGACTTTTCACCTGCGGGTCACCAGAGAACCTGAGCCTGGCCAGTCCCAGGACCCCAGTGTCCCCTCCTACTTTGCTGCTCAGGGCAGTGCCTGTGGACACTCAACCTGGCACCCTTGCCCCCTGTACTCTCTGGGAATCCTCCCCAGACAAGCAGACTCGGTTGCTGTCGGCCCCAAGGAGCTCTGGCCTGCCACAGACGCCACTCTTGGCCTCTCCAACCGTGGCCAGGGCCACTGTCTCTACCGCACTGCGCAGTGCCCCCACCCTCCCCGGGGGGCCAAGACTGTCCTCGCCACTTCCCAGAGGAAGACCCGGCAGCTTGCGTCACACGCAGAGGCAGGCTCCCTGTGCCGCCCGAGGCTGGCCACCAGCTCTGCAGGTAGAGGCCCCAGACCCAAAGCCTCTGACCCAGGTGGCCGTGCACAGCTGGGCTTCCGGAAAGCCACCAGTGCAGACGGGCAGGAGCAGGTGCCACGTCTCCCCGTGGGCCGAGGCCCTTGTTTCGTCAGCGGTCATGGTGAGCCCCACAACCCTGTGCCCGAGACAAAGGAGGGAGTCCTTCAGACAGGTGACGCCAGCTCCCCTCAGCACTAATTAGAGTTCCATGCAGCGGCACACTCACCACCAGGAGTTGGGGAGGCCCTGGCACAAACATTTCAAAAGACACAGTATTTGCGTTTAATGGGCTGAGAGTCTTTAAGCTGAGAACCCAGCTGAGCCATTATAGCAGCCAATTTGCAGGGAAGTCGAAAGCACCGCATGCAGAGACTGCTGAACGAAGCACACCCACGTGACTGGAAGTGGGGCAGCGGCCACAGGAGCACCAACCCCTGGACGGCCACCAGGACGTCCTTGAATATCGCGGCCCCAGGCCAGCCGTAGGCAGAGGACCAGGGAGTAGAGCCAGGTGGCAGCAACAGCGGGCGCCCACTCTGCCTGACAGTCACTGGAGCACACCTGGCTGACAGGCCCTCCGCAGCCCAGCCCCAGGGAGCCCCCCACCTGCAACACCCATTTACCTTCCTGCCTCGGGGACACTCCTATTCACCCCTCAAAACCCACACCAAGGACTCCTCTGAGAAGTTTTGTGAACTAGCCCAGGAGCTCCTCTGCCAACTGAGCCATTCACTGAGCAACCACTGTGTGTTAGGGACCATTTCAAGTCACGGGGTGTGAGTGAGCACACACGGACGAGCCTTCATGGCACTGGGCAGACCATGAAAACAGGTGACGGGTCTGGCAGTCACACGTGCCAACACGGGCATCTGGGCAGTGAGGGTGTCTCAGGCCTGAACAGCCCTCACACCTCTCAGCCTGACAGGAAAGGAGCCCCTGGGCTGCTGAGGGTACCCCAGCCCGTGCCCGGGCCCTGCAGTGAGAGTGGAGTGGGGCAGCGACAGGGTGGCAGGGACGGGCGGTCCCGAGGGCAAGCGGAGTCGGGGCCAGTGACGTGGCGGTCTCCCGAGTTACTGAGGCAACTCCCAGTCCCGGCTCCTTACCCCCCTCACAGCACTGGACAATGAAGAGCAGGGGTCCTGTGGGCGCCCCCGCCCAGCACGGCCGGGGCTTCGCGGCACAACGCAGGATGGCTCACCGAGAACAGGCACAGACCTAAAGCAGGACCAGCAGCCCTCCTGGGCCTCCTCACAGCGCTCCTCGTTCGCGCTACACAGAGGGGCGGACCCACAGCAGACCCGGCACACGGCTGGCTTTGCTGGGTCGGCACACCAGTGTACACAGTAGGACCTCACTCCCAAATGGATCGATCACAAAGGCAGCAGGGTACAGAGGACTGTGCGCTGGGGTGGTGCACACAGTAGGACCTGATGCAATGAAATGCCTCTGTAGGACCTCAAATTATGTGGGGCTTGGGTTCAGTCCCGTGCACACAGTAGGAATTCACTTTCAATGGACGGAGCACTCAGTAGGACCTCCTATCAGGTGGGGCTGTGGATGGAGGACTCTGCAGTGTGGGACGTCACCTCTGTGAGTCACTGAGCTGAGCCTCTTCTGAAGGAGACGCACGCTCACAGGCTATGCACACAGTAGGCCCTTAGTCCCCACCCGCCACCATAGCTGGTGGCCCAGCCCGGCTGTCGAGGGTGGGTATCTTGCACTGGCCACCTGCTCATCCACAGGCTGACCGCAGCCATTCAACGCGGGGATTGGCCTGTCCTGGCTCCCCTCCCGCCACCTGGGTCTGAATCAATCCCCTAATAACTCAATCCATTAACGTTTGAGCAAAATTCTTGTAAACCACCAGGGATAGGATGGCTTCTGTGAACCGAGTCATTTTTTTAAAACGCACGATGGGGTGCCTCTCCCCTCCAGAGCACAGCATCCATCCATGCTCACTGCATCCAGGAAGGCCCAGGGTGCACCTGCTGGGGGTGTGGAGGCCACAGGTGTGTGGAACCCCACAGCCCGGCAGGGCACTCACTATCTTCCCTCCAAGCATCATGGGGCCCTGCCCTTCCCACCTGCAGCCTGGCCATATAGCGGCTTTTCCCTCTCGAGTCCAGTCTGGTTGGGGGCCCGTGCTCCCCACCACAGGGGGTAGGTGTGTGGGGGGGGGAATCTGCACGCTGGCACCTCCTCCTGGAGGGACATATGCCGTTTGAGGGTCCAGTCCTAACCAAGGGTGGGCTCTGAGGGAATCTGGGCCAAAGGAGGGGGAGGGGCCTGACAGCCCAGGGCCCAGAGGAGCCAGCCGCACTCCGCGCCCAGTGGCAGTGGGGAGCAGAGTGAGGCTGCCGCCTGCTGGGGCCACAGGAGGGGTCAGGCCCCCAGAGTCCTGCGCTTCTCCCGGGCACTTTCTCAAGCACTGCAGACATCACCTCGTTGGGAAAATGGGGGCCCTGGACCTCACTTTCCGCCCAGGAAAAGCTGTTTCAGAAGGAGCCTGTAGACTTGTGTGGGCTGAGGACCCAGCCCCTTCAGGGTCTCCAGTCACGGCTTCCCCACCAGCACCCTGCTGTGCACAGGGTCATTCCAGAGGCTGCCGAGCTGGCCCAGGGCGACCTGGCCCAGGGCGGTGGCAGATGGGGCAGGCCCCTGCCTTTGGATTCTCCCATCAGACCAGGTAGTCAGGAAACTGGCAAAACCACAAAATGCCCCTTTTCTTGCCACATTTTTGTTTTGGAAAATACACTCACTTTACATTAAGAGAAAAATGCTAGGTTAACACATAGGAGATTTATTACCGTTTTAAGTGAATTACTCAACAGCAATTTCTAAGTTTTTCAGTTTTAAATTCCAGTGAAGTGAATGCTGAGACAGCCCCGCGACAGAAGTTCCCGTGACAGAGCCCGATGACCCGTGCGCGGGGCCGTCCCGACAGCCTGGGGTCGGGGACCTCTGTGCTACCGAGTCACGGAACAGGGTGCTGTCGGCAAACCCCTGGGCGTCCGGGCACACCTCGTCTGGCCAGGGGCTCCCACACTCCAAAGGAGGTCCCCCACCGCCCACCCCACTGCCTGCTGGCCCCCAAGCCCCCTACCCACACCAATGGAGCTCCACAGCCCCCACCCCTCCATGGGCGCCCTTCTGGGCTCCCACAGTCCTGCTGCCTCCCAGGTCCGAACCTGCTCCTCTCTCAGGGACCCCCAGTGGCATCCGGCCCCCCAACTCAAGGGTAGCCCCTAGGTTCCGACCGACCCCAGTCACAACCACGCCTGAACACACTCCTCAACATTCACAGGGGATGGAAGTCCTTGCAGAGCCTTTCGGCCACACAAATGCCACTCCCGTGTGGGCAGTGCCCCATGCCTCACCCAATGCAAGCCGCCGCCCAGCGTCTCCCTCCCAGAATCACCCCTGCACCTGCCACAGACCTGAGCCCACCACCGGAGAACAGCCCCACCCTGAGGATCCGACAGGATGCTGCCCCCCAAGGCACTGACTGGGGCCACTCAGGGCCTGGAGCGCTGTTCATGAAACCCACCCTTCCCATGGGCAGACCCTCCCCGATAAAAGGCACCAAAGTGACCCCTCCAGGGACAGGCACCCCTGAGGCTCTTCTCACTGCCCAGGAGGCTGCTTGCTGGACTGAGGGCCGTCTCTGTGGTTACAGGAAGGCAGCTCTGAGGAAGCCAGGCACTTTAATAATAAATCCTTTAATTAGGGAATCCCGCTCCAAGGACAGGCAGGCAGGTTCCCCGCTGTTCCACGACTCAGGGCTCCTGCTGCAGGCCCACGCCGCTGGCTGCTGGGGGAGGGGCAGTGCCTGGGGCAGAGCACTCTGGGGGCGCTGGTGGGGCGGGGTGGGGGCGGAGTGTACCTACGTCTGTCTGAGAGAGGGCATGTCCTTCATGCGTGGACACGGAAGGCACTTTGGGAAGCTCGGCCTGCTGCCCTGCCCCATGCACATTTCTGGAAGCTTCCATGAGGCCAAGGTTCAGGGGTATGAGGATCTGCAATTTGGTTTCTGGCTCTGGATGAGATAGCACCAGGGAGGCTGGACCTCGGGCCTGCGACCAGCACGTGGACTAAGGGGAGCTCCCCACCCAGAAGGGGCCGAGTGAGGCCTGGAGAGCTTCCAGCAGGCCAGAGACTGGCTGCCACAGTTCAGGGAGCTTCTCCAAGGAGAGCTCATCACCACCTCCAGTTCTGGCCTCCCCCTCATATCCCCACAAGGACCTGCTGGACAGCAGCTGCCCCAAGCAGCCCAGATCCCCTGCAGGCCCCCAGACTCTCAGGAGCTCCAGCCCAAAGGCGTGGGGATGCCCCCCAGGAAGCAGCCGTGAGGGGGCTGCTGGGTAACCAGGGGTTCCCCAGTGTGCGCTCCAGGAGAACAGGGGCGTGTACTGTTCAGCAGGGACAGAGGCCTGTGTGGGACCAGATGGGGCTCAGGTGGCCAGAGTCAGGAGTGTGTTAAGGGAGAGAGGAGACAGGGCCTCTGTACTGGGTGGGGGTGGGAAGGTGACAGGGTCAGGGGAGGGCCTGGGCAAGGGGTGAGGGCAGAGCTGGACGTGGGGGCCTGGCCAGCACAGCCCCTTGGAGCACCTGCACCGGCAGCACTGACTTCCCGGGGTGACTCCCCACGGCTGGCGCCGGGCAGCTGCTCACTGAAGGAAGAGACAACCCAGACCCAGGAGCTGTGGGCCCTTGACGCCCCCTCCACCCTCTGGAACGCAGGCTCCCACCCTGGTGTAACACTGGGCTGCCTCTGACGGCTGGGAGGGGTCCGCTCAGGCTGGCGCCCTCGTATCGGTGACTTACCTGTGGCAAGCACGTCACGGGTGCCCCAAAGGCAAGGGAACGTGTGGAGTGAAAATAAAACACAGCACACGGGAGACGAGAGCCAGTGCCCACCCCAGGCCCCCACCAGAGGAGCGGTCCCGGCCCCTCCCTGCCACATACCCTGCCGAACCCCATCTGCAGAGGATGTGCCAGGAGGGACATCAGAGGGGATACAAACCCAGTTGGCATGGCAACCGGGAAGCCAGCCTGGACCGCAACAGGATCATTACGTGTTGAAAAGAGAAAGATACTTCTGCTTAACCGGAGACACAACATCGATCCCCAGCATCATTTGGGATGTGGAGGGGCCTGCCCAGGCTGGGGAGTGGGTCTGACTGCTTCTCACGGGCCTCGCTGCCCCTTCCACGTCCCCTGGCTGCTCTCGTTCTCTTCCACACTAAAACTCGGACCCGAGGCCACTGCTGAGTCTGCCGGTCTTGCCCCAGATTCCTCAGAACTCCCGAGGCCCAAGGCCCTGCCCCACCCTGTTGGTGGAGTTGCTGGCCCACAGAAAGGCCCAGATGGCTGGGAAGGGAGCTGCCCCTCTCGGAGGTTGGGTGTTGCCCAGCAGACTGCAGAGATGCCCCTGGGGCTGGCTGGGCTGGGGTCCAGACGCAAAACCCCCACCTCTGTGCCCACCAGGCACTGAAGCCTTGAAGGCAGGAGGCACCCTGGAAGGGTGGGAGGGTGCTGGGGGGGGAACATTGTCTCTTCCTGCCCGGCCTCCAGAGCTCTGCAGATAAACAGTCTAAATTAGGAATTAAAACATCCCTTGCTCCCACCAGCCAGCAGGCTGTATTTCAAACATGCAGGAAACACCCCAGCCACTGCGGCCCCAGAACCTCCTAACGTGACTTTGGGATCCGGCTGCGCAAAGGGGAGAGTCTGGGCCGGGGCTCCAGGGCCCAGTGGGGCCGTGCTGCCCTGCCCAGCCTCCGGCCAGCCCCCAACAAGGGGGAGTGGAGGGGGCGCACAGCCCCGTGGCCGTGACTCGTAGGAGTAAACACGCCCTTGACTACGCTGGCTAACCGCACGGTCTCCCACCCAGGGAGAGGCCTCCGTGCTGCCAGGCGAGAACACCCACCCTCAGGCACTACGTGGGGTCCTGGGAGGGCAGAGCCACAGGGACACCCCTCCCTGTGCTCCAGGGTTCACCCAACCAGGCTCCTGCCCACCCACTCCCAGTGGGACCTGGGGGTGGGGTGCTGCCTGGAACAGGGTGCAACTGGAACAGAGGAAGCTCTGTGCTGGAATTTCAGGCATCGGAGAATCAACAGAACTCCAGGGCTCGCTCCTGAATTCCAGCCGCCTGGCCCAGTACCGGAGCTGCCCAGTCCACCAGGGGTCTCCTGTGGCCCAGGAGGCAGGGAGTGGGTGTCGGGTGGCCCAGAGGATCCCACCCTCATGGGGGCGTCCCGGTAGAGGACTCGGAGCCAAGGCCAAACTGGGAGAAGGTGGTGTCTCAGGAGCTGAGAGCTGGGAGGGCAGGACCGGCACAGGGAGGGGCTCCTCCCCCTGCACAGCACCCCCAGCGTGGACACTGCCTGCAACTGCCCCAGGCCATGGAGGAGATGCTTTCTGGGGTGTCTGCTGCCACAGGGAGCCCTGCTCCCAATGCCCTCACTGACACCCCCATTTGGGCACCTGTCTGGTGACAATGGCTGAGACCTGTCCACTCTGGCTGCGCACAGCGAACCACTGTCTGGGCGTGGGGCACAACGGGTCCCTGTCCCTCTTGCCTCTCACCTCCCAAACACACACTGCCACCAATCCCAGCCCACACACCATCACGAAGAGCCCACAGACAAAGCTCCGCCAGGAGGCATGGGCTTGTCACGGCACCTGTGAGAGGGGCCGAGCGGGCAGGCACTGACCCACAGAACCCAGGCGGCCAGAGCGAGCACTGAGAATCTGGCCCCGAACACCGCCTGGCCTGCCGCAGCCTGTCCTGCCTTGGGCTGTGAGCATCTGCAGAACCCCCGGTGACACGCTGCACGCTGCCACTTGCCACAGGTCTCTGCATGGACCCCCGGCCACGTGAGGGCCACAACTGCCCAGCCCAGTGCCTCCACCGGCAAGTTCAAGCTGACACTCCTTCGGGAAGGAGACCTGACAGTGCTAGAGCAGCGAGTCTAAACCAGGAAGAGAACAAGCCGCACAGACGCCTGGGGGGCCCCATGTGCCCCGGACACCGCTGAGGAGCGGATGCTGATGAACCACGGCTCCTGGCTCCACAGGGGCCCCAGTCACTCCAGGTGTTAACCCACCAGCCTTGGCAGTTCCAGGGAGCAGGGCAGGGACGCATGGTCAGGAGGGGCCCCCATGTGACCAGCCCAGGTGGCCTGGGGCTCCCAAGGGCAACCCTCTGACAGCTGATCCTCCGCCCGTGACGTCAGCGGGGGGAGAAACACCCTGTGCAGGACAGGAGCTGGCAGAGAGCATAAGTCACCACTCAGGCTCCATGCACTGCCTGGACCTGCCCACCTGCTTGCAGCACACCTGAGGGGGTGGAGCAACTTCCAGACCCCACCTGCCGCCCAGGACTCCGTGAGCAGTGAGAGGGGAGGCACCGAGGTGGGCGCAGCCCCAGGCCGGGGCGCACTATGAGCCATGGATGCAGCCGAGGCTGGACCTCCGCCCCTCCTCCGCCTCACCCCGCCACCAGCAAACCCCACCATGGGAGACTGTTCCACGAACTGGAGTTATCTAGAACTTTCCCTTCATCCTCCTGGCTGTCCAACTCTGTGTTTTTACTGAGCACCCCACTCCTAAGCCATGGGCCTTAGGCAAAGGTGCCCCTTAGCTCAGTCCGGGAGAGTGATGGGCTCTCCCGAGGCTGCCCAGTGGTCCTGAGGACCGGTGAGGGGGCGTCTGCAGAGGGAAGCCCCGGACGGGCGCAGGGTGTGTATGTAGCCACCCACGGCCGCCAGAACAAGCGCCGCCTCCGTGAGGCCTATTTTGGGCCCATGGCTTAGAAACCCGCTTACCAGGTATTCCAGGGTGGGGTGCTACCCAGGGGCCCCAGAGTGGGGAGCCAGAGGAGCCTATGTGGGCACATGTAGGTGTCAGGAGGACATAGGGAGGCTTGGCTCAACTGTAGCAGCCCCCGTGGGGGTTGCCTGGGGGCTCAGGAAGGCGAGACACCAGAGCTGCAGGCAGAGCCCAGCCGGGGGCTGCGGGGCTAGGGGTGGGGGGAGGGCGAGGGGGGTGGTACGGGCCGGGATGCCTCACCAGAAAGCCCTCCGTTGGAGCCCTGGCCCTTAGGGCCTCAGATTGCAGCTGCAGTTGGAGAGAGGGCCCATAAAGAGGTGAGTAAGGTGGTCCTGGCTGGTGTAGCTCAGTGGATTGAGTGCGGGCTGGGAACCAAAGGGTCCCGGTTCGATTCCCAGTCAGGGCACATACCTGGGTTGCAGGCCAGGTCCCCAGTGAGGGCCATTGATGTTTCTCTCCCTCTCTTTCTCCCTCCCCCTCTCTCTAAAAATATAAAAAAAAAAAAAAAAAAAAAAGAGGTGAGTAAGGCGAAAAGGAGCCACCTTGCTGGGCCCTAATCCATTGTGACAAGCGTCCTTACAAGGATAGGAGACTGAGACACACACACACACACGCACACGCACACACACACACACACACACGCAGAAATGACGGGAGGGCGGGGCACACAAGGAGAAGATGGCCATCCACACCCCAAGGACAGAGGAACCGGCCCCTCTGGCCTGACCGGACTTCCGGCCTCCAGGCCCGGGAGGGAACAAAGGTCAGTGGTGCCGTCTCCTGCCTGTGGTGCTGTCAAGCAGAGGAATTCAGGGGCAAGGCCTGGGGTGTCCTAATCCCCCCAGGACAAGGCATCTCAGAGCAAAGAGTCACAGGGGGTTCTATGTCCCCAGCAGATCCCTAAACTGGGTTCAGGGATCACCCTGAACGAACCAGGGCCTCTCAGCGTCCGTCAGACACACGGCTTCGCCCTGACAGAGACCCCCAGTCCCAACTCGCTCCCGTCAGAGCCACGTGGAGGCCTCCCCCCGACAGCACTGCATTGCCCCGGCTACGGGGCCACCTGCCTCTTACCCAGGACCTATTCGGGCAGCTGGAAGGGGTCTCAGAGTGGCCAGAGAACGAGCCAGGACCCCATGGCGAGTGGGGCGCCCCACGGCACCGCTCAGCGTGGGGCACACGGCGGGGCCTCGGAGAGCAGGACCCACCTCTGCCGCAGATGCCCGCACTGGGCCTGCCGCATAGCGGGGCCTCAGGTACTGCAGTGAGAGGGACCGGAGGGGAGGGGCGTCAACACCCGCTGCAGATGCCCACCGTGTGTGGGCCGGTGTCGGGCTGGCGTCAGAACGGGCTGCACCGTGTGGGTTCTTGGAACGAGCAGAGAGCAGGAACGGTCACCGTGGGCACCAACGCGGCCTCCTTCCATCACAGGACCGTGAGGGCCCCTGAATCCGCCCTCACATCCCACACACAGACCCAACGATTCTGCTCCCCCTCTCGGGGTCAGGTGCCCTCACTCCTTCCAGAAAGTTCTCACGATGCTGGATGTGGGGCAGACGGGGGGGATGGGCGCCAGCCCTGCGGATGAGCAGCCACCTGGGATGCTGCCAGCTCCCATGGACCTGAGTGCTCCCTGCTCACCCACTCCGCGCCCACTGAGCACTTAGGACGTGCCAGCAGCTGGGCAGACGCAGGGAACCACGCCAGGACGGACCCTCCAGGGCTTCTCTTTCTAGTCGAATGCCCAATGCCACCAGCTCCGGGTGCCTCCATTTCCTGTGACTGAGGAACCCACATGGGCTCTGGGAGGTGGGAGGGAGGGAGGCTGAGAGGTCTCTAATCGGGGAGCAGCCTTGAACTCAATAAATTGCTTTATGTAACTTGGACCAGACCAGTAAACCCGGAGCCTGGCAGGGGATTAGTGACAGGTGTTGCCACGGCAACCTGATTAGTGGGAAACTTACGTCTCAGCTCAGGCCTTGGCGCAGCTAGGCAAAGGTAAAAGGAAGCCCAAGAGATTCATTAGCAACAGGTTCCCATGGCAACCGCACCAAGCTCATTAATAATTTTTTTTTTATGCCAAGTGTGGGTGTTGAAATTCTCCAGAGGGCTGACGGAGGGACGGATGCCGAGCAAACACACATGCCAGGTACTCCCACCCGCAGCCTGGCGCAACCCTGGCAGGGCTCCCTGCTGACACACGCCCCGCCCACCACGTGCCCACTGTGTGCCAGGATGCGGGCCCAGCAGGCCACGTGGCTCCTACAGCCATGCCCTGTAGGATGGACTATCGAAGGGAGATCCAGATCAGAAAGGTAGCTCACACTCAAGACCCCTCTTCTAGTCCAGGCTGGTGTAGCTCAGTGGATTGAGTGCTGGCCTGTGAACCAAAGGGTCGCCAGTTCGATTCCCAGTCAGGGCACATGCCCGGGTTGTGGGCCAGGTCCCCAGTTGGGGGCTCACGAGAGGCAACCACACACTGATGTTTCTTTCCCTCTCTTTCTCCCTCCCTCCCTCTCTCTCTAAAAATAAATAAATTCTTCTTTAGAGAGCTCCTCTTCTAGACCGACGGGACAGGGTTGCCCACCTCCTGGGGGTCCCCTGAAGTGTCTATTGAGGGGGTGCTGGGGAACGTCCTGCCCCCACAGATTGGCGTGGCCTTGGGCTGAGGCCACATGTGGTGTCCCGTGCCTGCTGGCTGCCTCCTCTGGGGACCCGAGTCCAGCAGGTAAGGACTTGGGAAGCAGGTGCTGCTCCTCCAATGACTCAGCACAGCTCCCTGTGACCCAGCAACTGAAGGCGGGGGTTCAAACAAAACTCACTCACAAGAATACTACTCAGTCATGAAAAGGAGCGAAGCACCGACAGAGACGGCACAACGAAGACAGGCGAAACTTGAGAACATAACGCCAGCGAGAGAAGCCGGGCACGGAGGTCACACACTGTTTGACTCCATCTGCAGGAAGCGTCCAGGACAGGCAAACCCAGAGACAGTGAGTTAGCAGGTGCCAGGGGCTGAGGGAGGAGGACGGAGTGACCAACCGCTCAGGGGGACAGGGTCTCCGTGCGGGGCGATGAAAAAGGTCCGAAACCGGTGCAGTGCAAGTTGCGCCACTCTGTGACTACAGTGAAAACCAAGTCGCGTGTTCTGCGTGAGCTGTGCGTCACGTCTCAGTAAACCCGGGAGAACACGTGGAGCCTGCGGCGGCCGGTGTGGGCTCCAAACCCTGGGGGCCGCACGGAGACGCACTCGGAGCCTGTTTCCTCACTGGCTGACAGAACGTGGGTGCTGAGGCGCCTCTCCAGGGCTGAGACCGAACGAGGGGCTCCTCTGGCAAATGGGGTAAAGCCCATCCTCACGGTTACCTTGCTCCAAGGCCAGAGGCGACTGGAGCCTCACCCACGGCGTACCCGCATCTGCCGCGGGAAAGAATGGGACCCCGAGCCCAGCATGATCTCCCAAGACACCTACCTCCCAAGAGCCTGGCCGCCCCTATTCTCATCCTGGTCACTTAGGGCGCCTGCCCCCATCATCCTCGGTCCCGGTGCTGGCCCAGGAAGAAAACATGCAAAAGCAGGAACCCTGGCCACCAAGTCGCGGTTGCTCAGTTTGAACGTGCAGACAGGACAGACGCCCAGTGGCACCTGCAGGACGGCCAAGGGGCCTTCGCAGCACAGGAACGTGGAGGACACCCAGGCCCGTTCTGAGCCCGAGGGCCACCATTCACACCCCCGTGGGTGGCAGCCGATCACCCGATCAGGAGCCATAAACCCAGGGCCACCCTTTCAGGGACTGTCCCACCCCTGAACTTCAGAAAGGAAGTGTGGGCTGGGCAAGGCAGGGAGGGGCAGTGTGAGGTGCTGCCCAGGCCTCAGAGCCAGGTGCAAGACGGCGGCCCCACTGTGCATTCTCAGGGCCAGCAGGCCCCCCAAGTCCCCAGGGCCCAGACACTCTGCCCTGGCACCCCTCTCCCCAGCAACAACGCCCAGAAATTCCACGGGGCGGGCCGGGGCCAGACTCCCTTCCTGGAGCCAACCCACCTGGGCCAGAGCTTTCCTGAGCTGCTTCTGCCTGCCCCTCCTTATTCAACTGATCTAGATTTCGAATGTAGATTCAGAAGAAAAAAGGCTCTGGAATACACGCAGGAAGGAGTGGCAGGGAACCCAGCTCCTAAGACACGAACTGTGGTTTTGGACTTGCCGTTTGGGAGCCTGTGTGTCCCAAGCCCACCCAGGGGGCCATTCCCCTCAGCACTGCTGCTGGCTTCCGGAACATTCCTCCACATGACGACATGGCCCTCCTGTCCGCTCCCTCCCATTAACTGCAGGCCCAGCTCAGCTAATGGGGGGCTAGACGGGCCCCCCTCGTGTTCCAACACTCAGCCAGCCTCATTGCTGCCTCAGTCTCACCCCAGATGCTCCTCCTGTGGGCACCCCCACTGGGAGAGGTCCCCCGGAACTGCCTGCCCTCCTCCCAACAGTGGGCTCCACTCCCTGGGCCCCCACATGGGACACCTTTCATGTCCTTGAACTCCCACTGAACCAGTAACCAACGCTGAGCTCAGCCGCTGAAGGGCGCTCCTGCTGGATGGGAACTTGAGGAGCGCCCGGCTGGCAGGTCCAAGGGCGCATCACACCCGACCAAAGTCGTGGTCATGAGAGCAGCGGGCCTGCTCTGCGGCCAGAGCTGGGAGGCTGCCCTGCCAGCAGCCCAGGACCAGGGATGTGTCCTCATCCATTTCAATGAGGTGTTAATGCAGGCTGACTCATCAGACTGTGGCCACAGCACGGCTGGCCACGCTCGCTCGCAAAGACAAAGGGACGCAGCCGGACGATGAGCGTGGCTCCCACCTAGCTAGCCCTGGAGAGGCACCGCCCTCAGCAACTTCCTGGCAGGTGGCAGTCACCCCTGCGCTCTGGGTTCCTGTCCCTGGAGCAGGCTGAGCCGCACGGGGCTGGGGAGGGTGGTGGGCACAGGTCAGCTGCTCAAAGACCCTCCCAGGTCACACCACACCAGGAGCCTCCCCCTTCTAAGATCTAAGATGTTTCCATGGCCTGAAGCTCCCAGCCCACTTTCAGACGCCCCCACACCTCCCTTTCTCCATCCATATCAGGTCCCTGACCCTGCCCGCCTCCCCCGCCCGCTTCAGACAGGCACCCAGGGGCCCACCCACCCACGCAGCCATAGCCTTCCCCCGCAACCTGAAAGTATCCCATGCTCTGCTCACAGCTCACACCCACACCCTGGCCCCAGTGGATTGTCCCCCAACCCTGAACGTGAACACTGTCCACCAGGGAGCAGCAGTTGGTCTCAGCCTTCTCAGGGTCTCATCCATCTGTGTCCCCTGCCCCCACCACACAGCCAAGCACTGCCTCATGTTCTGTACAAGGGCCCCAGTAAGCCCAGAGTCACCAGGGAGGAGCCTTGAGACACCCCAGACCCTCCACAGGTGAGCTGGGACCACAGGGACTTCGGAAAACCTGGACCTGAGGCAGCGCGTACTCATCGCCTGGGAAAGCCCAGGCCAGGCTCTGGGGTGGGAGGTTGGAGGGCCCAGCTCTGGACTCACTTGTCTCTTTGCCGGCCACCTGTGGGGAGTGCCTCTCCATGGCTGCTCAGAAGACACAGCAGCAGCTGGAGCCCAGACGCCTCCCAGAGCCTGTGCCGCCACAGAGGAGTCCCCAGCTGGGAGTCCAGCCCGGTCAGCCCTGCCAGCTGCGCCGTACCCTTAAGGAACCTCTCCACCTGGCTGAGGGTCTGTGGACAGAACCAGGTGGGGCTCAAACCAAGGCTCCCTCTGCAGCTATCGCCTGAGACCACAGGGGGAGCACTTGCTGAGTGAGGGTCCGAGACTCCCATAGCGGTCTCCAAAGGCTCTGTCCCGGGGGAAGAGGCCAGTCTAGGGGAAAGGTGTCTGAAGACCCAACACCATGGACAGACACCAGGAGACACGTCCTCAGGGAAGCCCCCTGGGTAGCTCAGAGATAGCACTGGGCTCCTCCCGGGTGAGGGTGCTGGGTCTGACAAGGCCTCCCCTCTATGAGGCTCAGAATGGCTGATTCTCAGCTGGCTTCCGTCCCCGGGCGGCCCCGCTCCTCATCAGAGACCCCGACAGCGACTTATCAGAGAAGGGACTGCCTCTCCTTAACGGGCCCAGCACCTCCCGCCCCTCCCTCTGCGGGTGGCAAGGGCGTGCCTGGGTGTGCGGGCTGGGGAAGGGGCTGCCTGCTAAGAGAGCTCCACAGACGGGGCCTTAAACCACAGGAGCCCTCGCAGTCCCCACGGAGGCCGGAGGGCAGAGCGGGCACCGCAGGCTGGCTCCTCTGGGGGCTGTGAGGGGCGGTCTGCTCAAGACCCGCCAGCCCTGGCGGCTGCAGCAAGCCCTTGGTGCCCCTGGGCTGGGGGACACATCGCCACACCCACCCCGTCTTCATGTGGTTTCTCTGCGCCCTCTTCTGAGGACACCAGCCATTGGAATCAGGGCACTATGTCCCCATGAAGTCACATTCAGAGGCGCCAGGTGGCCAAGAATTCAGGGGATGCTCTTCAAGCCAGTACAACGGCCTGCATGCGCCGGCTTTGGTGGACCATGTCCACGCCCCCAGACAGTGCGTCCCACTGCCCGGTGTGCCCTTCTGTCACTCTGTCCCCCTGCCTGTCCCCAGCAGCTCCTAACACACCCACCCAGCCTGGCTGCTCTATGCACCCCCCCGACCCCGGCACAGGGCAGGGGTTCCAACACTGCCCCGTGTTTCTGTTCCTCTCTGTTCCTCCGTCAGCTCCCCGGCACCAGCCGAAGGACGGGGAAGCCAGGACACAGCTGGCCCCGGGCCTCCCAGGGTACCCTGGAGGCAGAAGGGGTTCAAAAGTCCCCAAGGGCAACAAGCGGGTGGCCCAGAATGCAGCGTGAGGCCTGGAACCAGGAACACCCCATTCCACTCACACACCTGAAAACACGAGGGGGGCTTGCTCCTATGGACCCTCTCCATTCCCCAAAGGCCACCGGGGAAGCTTGTCAGTAGCCGGAAGAGGCTGAGAAAGCCGTTCCCCAGGCATCCTTCTGGGGGGGACGTGGGTGCTTAGCTCTTGGCCCAGCAGATGGTCCCGGCCACCGAGCTCCTCCTGAGTGACACCCTGTGGCACTGCTCCCCCCAGGGGAGCAAGTGGGTGTGGGGGCACGTGACTGGTACCCCAGCTGTCCACGGGCAACCACAACTAAAGGTCTTGAGGGGCACAGTTCTGTTCAGTTCAAAAATCCAAGGCCCCGACATGACCTACTCTACCAAGGTCCTGTGGCTTTGAGGTGCTGACCTTGGCAGTAGGGCCCCAGTCTGACACCCCAACAGGGCCTGGAGCAGGCCCCTCAGGGACACAAATTCTGTACAAAGAATCTGTCACCTCCTGGAAAACTCTCCTCCAACCACTCCTTCCCTTGGTTAACGCGCCACAAGCTTCACGCCCTCTGCGCGAGCCAGGGCTGGGGGACCTCAGTGTCCCCACTGCACGGCCCCCTCACCAGCAGGCCGTGGGCTGGACTGGGCCCTTTAGCAGCCAAGTCAGAGTGAATCCCACCCTGTCAGTGATGGAGAAGGATGGTCAGAGGCGATGTGAGGGAGAGACCACCGAGGCTGCAGGAGGCAGCCGACAGCCCCTCCTCCTGTGACCAGGGAGACCCCAGGAATCCCAGGAGGCCGCAGACCTGGCCTCCCCGAGGGGGGTCACTGACTCCTGGGGCCACTGACTTCAGGCCACATGTCCTGAAGAGGTGTAAGGGTGTCCCTACCACAGTCCTCTAAGCAGTGAGGGTCCGAGGGACTGCCACCTCCTGCCAGGTGCAGAGGGGCAGGGGAAAGGGAGAGAAAAAGGACTAGAACAAAGGCGGGAGGGGGAGAGGCTGAGTCTCGCAGCTGGAGGCCACTGCAGCCTAGAAAAGGGGTACTGAGCCCCCCTCCCTCCCCTCCCCAGGAATGGTCCCCACCATGCCAGCACCCTGACCTTACCTGGGGGCTGGCCTGGGGGCGGGGCCCATAGCAGAGCCCAGAACAGAAAGAGGACATCGTGACCACGCACCCCTGCAGCAGGCCTGCAGCAGCTTGCCAAGCACACCTGCGGGGGTGCCAGGGCCAGGCTTTGCCCGACTCCAAGTGGGGGCAGAGGGCTGCGCCCACCTAGGAGGATGCCTACGGTATGCCCCACCCCCACCCTGCACAGGTCCGGGGGCTCCCGGCCCCTCCGGCACGGCTGGCCAGCCCTGCATGCCCTCACTCCCCTGACCTCAAGGGCCCTCCTGGGACCTTCATCTCCATCAGCTCCTTCTCTTACACCAGACTGGGGAGGCCGGCGGGGGGGTGGGGGGGCTGGTCTCACCCTGGGCCATCCCTAACATTTGGGAGCCTAGGGGGGGTGGCTTCCAGGGTCCCTTCTTTGCCAGCCCTGCTTCCAACTTTGCAAAGAGAAACTGTGGTTGAGGCCAGGGTGAGGGGCTACTCTGGGACATGACCTTGACCCCTGTTTGCATCATGTGTAAGAAGGGGTTGCTCCTGGTGCCCCTGAAATCCTCCCACGTCCAAGAAAGGTGCTGGGGCACGGAGGGAGCCGCTTACAGTGTGAGGTTCCCTGCTCCCCCCCCATCCGGGGGAGCTAGAGGCGGCAGCAAACCCACCCCGAGCTCCAATTGAGCACGCTCATCAACGGCCCCTGCTAGTCAGAACCCCAGGCTGACAGGACCACCAACACGGCTCCCCACTCCGCTGCAGCGGAGGGGCAGGGACAAGTGCCCTAGAGGCGGGAAGCCGTGTCTACTAGCCCGTGTGCCTGCAGGGCCACGTGGGGTGCCACACCCTTGCCTCCCTTGGAAGGCACGTGTCTACTCTGCAGGGCCCCTTCTGAGGAAAACCACGTGCTGCCACTCGCTTTGTGAAGGCGCGGAAGCAGAGACAGACCCCCATCTGTCATCCGTGACAAGCAGAGTGCTCTGCCCCTGGGGACGGTGCTGAACCTGCTGCCAACTGCTAAGCCCAGGCTGCCTCCCTCCCCGTCGCCGACTGGGCGTCCAGGCCCCACGTCGGGCTGTGAGCCCACAGACTGACTTCCCTCCTCGCGTTTGTCCAGGACAGGTGCCCACGTTCAACTGTCCGCCTGAAAATTCAACTGAGAGCCACGTGACTCACAGTCGCTGCCAGGTGTGTCAAAATTAACCGTTGAGGGGAGGCGAGAGTGATTGGCTTTTTGTGCCACTGAGTTAGATACCTACTTGCAAGAAGGAGAAAGAAAAAGAATATTCCTCACTCGGCTTCGAGGGCCGCCACCCCCACTTCCTGGGCGGGCTCCGAGGGGGCAGGGCAGAGGGAACACGCGTGACACCCAGTGAATAAAGGCGACATATCTCCTGCCTGACCTTGACTGCAGAGCTGCTACCTGGATTCATCCCCAGAACATTACACAAGCTGGCCCGTCCCCCGCGTTCCCGCACATCCTGACCCAGGAAAGGGAGTCTGGCCGGCAGCTTGGGGGAGCGGGCTGCCTTACCCTCTTCACCGTGAACCACGGCTTGGGCCACCTCTGAGCGCTCCACTGTTCAAGGGAGGGCCCCCCAGCCCCCCAGATCAGGGTAGTGTTTGGGCAGTCCAAATAGGAAGCCCCCAAGTCCAAGGGCATCCTTTGAAGGGAGGGCAGCAGCCTTGTCCCCACCCGGGACCTCAGAGGTGCTGGGGTAAGAGGAACACCAGCATCTACCCACCTCCCAGGCTCCGCTCCTTCGGTGTCCGCCACCTGCCCTTCTGTGCCCACCGCTGGATCCCTCCCCGAGCCTGCTCCCAACACCGCTCCCTCCTCCAGGAGCCAGCCCCAAACAAGGCTGGAGGCAGACCTACTTCCTGAACCCCAAGGCTGGCCCATCACCCACCCGTCATGCTCACAGGCCTTTCCCTATCTCACCACAGCCCACTCAGCCCCTCCTCACCTTCGCCTCATAGCACCCCCCCACCCCAACCACAGGGACACAGCCCACCTGTCCCGCCCTCTGCGCCTACGCTCCTCTACCTGGGACACCCCTGCTCCGCGTCCCCCCGGGGCTTCCCAACCAAAGGTCCTCAGCACGGGGTCTCCCCGGCTCCCAGCCCCCAAAGCCTCCATCCAGCCCGCCCTGTTCTCCTCGGTGTCCTCACACGTTGGGAGCTGAAAGTCCTGGTGCGTGCCCGTCAGGGGGACCCAGAATGGGCCCAACGTGGGGGCGCGCACAGAGCTCAGGCCGGGAGATGCCTGCTGAGTGAAGGTGCCTTGCAGTCAGTGAGAGGGTGTTCACAGAAGCCTCTGCACCACTCGTCAGGGTCCCCTCCCCTCCACACACATAAAGAGCCTGCCCAGGATCCAGCTTGGCCTCACGGTGGCCCCACACGTACAGGGCACTTAACCAGCACTTCCTGGTCCGGGGCACCTCCGCCAGCCCCTCCGGGAGTGGCCACCCAGGAAGGGGGCTCCCCCAACCCCACCTCCTGCAGGCACTCGGAGGTCTGCCTCCCCACTCTCACCCTCCCCAGCTCTCACAGGAAATGCCCCCTCCCCGCCAAACCTCCACCATGAAACTCCTGTCTTAGCTGGGATATCTCTACTTCGCCCCAAGCCTCAGAGACCAGAAACGCGCTGTCTCTGCCAGGCACACGGCCGGCGTGAGGCGTGAACAGCGTAAGCCCAGGGTGAGGGTGCGGGCTCCCGAAGGGCAGGGACACATGTCCTGCCCCCCCCTTCTTCAGTCAGAGGGAGTCTGGGTGGCGGCGCGAGCATCAGCCCAGAGCCCGGCCCTCCGAGTCCCCTCTGGCCCCTCCGTTCCGACACCCTGTCATTCTACCAAGGCCATGATGGCCGTCCCACCTGCCCAGTCCCTGCCTGTGAGCACCCCCAAGGGGTGGCCCGGGGCCTCCCAGTCCCGGGAAACTAGCACATCTCAGTGCCAGGCGAGGGGCCCAGAGCCAGGACCAAGGTGCTGGGGTGAGGAGGAACCTCAGAACATGTGAGAAAAGCTCTGTGCTCACCAAAAGAAAAGAGCTCAAGGGTCAGGGTCATGAGATCAGGAAGGTGGGGACCTGGGACTGCCCTGCGCACATCCAGTCTGCGGGCTCAGAGAGAGTGGAAGGTGCAGGTGGGCAGGTAAGGACAGCGTGGGGCCTGTCCTTTCCAGGTCACTGCCCGCTAGTCCTCACTAGGATGCCCAGACCTGCCGTGAACCTCAGGTGCGTGGCAGCAACCACAGACAGGTGTGGCAGCTCAGAGCATCCGCTTTAAGGACTTGGACTCGTCCAGCCTCACCTCCCTGGTGGGCAGGGCCTGCCAAGCCCATGGACTTGAGAGTCAGAATGGGCTTTCCGAGCTCTGCCCTCGGCAGCTGCATGACCTTGGCCTGTCTTCAAGCCCTAAGCCCAGAGGCACTGGCTGTCTGGCCCCTAAGAGTCACCTCCTGGAGGTGCCCACTGTCCTGGAGCCCCCAAGGACCCCTCCGCCACCTCCTAATCCCCAAACATCCAGGCCGGGCTGCAGCAGGCCTCCCTCACTCACAGGGGGACAGCGGTGGGGCCCCCCTCCCAGCTGCCAGCATCCCTGGAGGGCCCGGCTCAGCCTGGGAGCCGGGACACAGCAGCTGCGACACAGGCAGACCCCGAGTCAGGAACCCTGGGGAGCCCGGGCACAACATAACCCAGCCACGCAGCTACACAGCGCAGGTCCCACCCACCTTCTGCTATAAATAAACCGTGTAGGAGAAAGAGCACTCGCCCCGAAACTTCCAGCACGATCGTATTTTCAAACAGCAAAGTCAGTCAATCAAGATAGGGACCATCCTTGGAGGCTCCTTCGCTTGGATGGGAGTTTCCCTGAAGGCAAAACCAGACCACACGTGTTCCTGCGTGCAGGAGGGGGGCCATCCACTCGGGGGCTCCAGAAAGGTTCAGGGCATAAGGAAGGCCCCTTCCTGCGTTCCCACTGCCAATGGCACCCCGGCTGGGGGGACACCAGCTGGGACTGCCAGGCTCCGGGGAGCGAGGAGTTGTTCTACGCAGTGCAGGTTCCCAGAGCAAACCCCGTTTTCATCCTGTCTCCTCCTCCGAGTTCACCCTCTGCAGCAGGGGCGGCTCCAGGGGAGGGCAGCGAGTGCCCTAACAAGACCGCTGCCTGCGGAGCGGGAGAACGAGACCTGGACACACCCTGCTGCTACAGGACACTCCACGGTCCCTGGGAAACCCAGCCACACAGACAGCCCCCCGTGGCCCCAGCTTCACACAAGGGCACCCCCCCAAACACTCCCAGGAATCTGAAGCCTGTGCTGAGGCCCCACGGGCTTCCCTGAGGGAGCTGATCCCCACCTGTCCAGGCACTCCAGCTTAATTTAGGTTCTGCCTATGGCCAGCACACACTCAGAGCCGGGGGCTGGTATTTGCTGGAGGTCAGCAGCCGTCCCCACGTGGGTGGGGCCCCTGACAAACCCATCCTAATAGACAGATGTGGGGTTTCCACAGGACCTGGGGTAAAACTACGTAGTCCGCAACCTTCTGCCACTCAGATGGGACCACTCTCATCCCCGGTGACAGTCCTCAGCAACTCTCCTGCCCTGGGTCCACAGGGCAGCTTCCTCCTCAGGTCACAAAAGAGCCCAGGGCCAAGAACACCCCATATGGTCCTGCCAGCACCCCCACCCCCTGGGCCCTGCATCACCTGCACAAGGCACCCCACCACTTCCTCTCCACCGAGTAACACAAACAACCCCCTAAGACGTCCTCAGAGACACAGTCCAGCCTGGAAACATCCAGAACGCCAGGGTCAGGCTTGAAGACTCCCTGAGCTGCGAGGTGACAGAGCAGCCAGACCCAGGGGCTGTCAGGAGAGAGAAAGTGCAGGCCCTGCCGGGCTCTTTCCCTATCTGGTCTCTGTGCTTGGAAATGACTGACAGGCGGGGAGGGCCGGCCTCCTGTCCCCTCTGTCCCAAGGCCTTCAGGCACCCCCAACATGGCCCAGCACCACACCCAGCCATGCCACCTTCCTGCCAGAATGAAGTGGTCTGGCCAAGTCCAGGCGAGGCTCTGGAGAGAAGTCACACCTACACAGTGCCCTGCGAGGCTAGGTGGCCTGCAGCTCAGAGGCCCCAGCCCTCGGACGCCCACCCGGGGCTGCAAGGACAAAGGCGGGCTCTGAAGCCCGCGGCAGTGCTCCGTAGGACCCTCTGCCATGGCCAAGACCCACCCCCTGGACCACCTCCTTTACAACCAGGAGGTGTTCCTGCCTCAGCCGATGTTTGGACTTGAGAAAAGAGAAACATGGGTTTTATTCCTTTTTTTGGTACAGATCCTCTTTTGTATTTAATATTTACACAGTTAAACACACAAGGTATGAAAAATATATACACGCATTGCTCATTTCGCCTTTGTCTGTCTTCGCAACTCTGACAGGCAAAGTTTATGTCCAGGGTCCCGCTTGTCAACCTCCTCTCCTCAGCTGCCCCCTCCAGCACAACAGCCTGTCTAGATGTCCAGTCCTTCCAGATCCAGGGGCAGGAAGGCTCCACAACCATAGCCTGGCCACCTGGCAATCAGCTCCGAGGGCAGGCTAAAAGTGAGAAGCAGCCAGGAGACAGGTGAACCAAGGCGGACAGTCCCCAAAGGCAACCTGCTGGGGCGGGGCGCAGCATATCTGCATCCCAGAAATGCCCCTGGCAGGACTCAGCTCTGCTCTGGAACCTTCTCTGAAAGTCTTTGCCGTTCTGGCCAGGAACAGAACGGGGGTCCCTTTCTCTCCAGCCAGAGAAAGCGCCGGGAGAAGGGACTACAGGGTGCGGTGCCAGCTGCCTCCCTGCCCCCCACCCTCACCCCCAGCTGCGCATGACTTAAATCGGCCCCAGCACTAGGTTCAGCCTGGAAAGGCGAGTTCATAATCAACGTCACCGCCTCTCTCCATGGAAAAGGACCAGAGAATGCGCATCGCCTCCCGGCCCCCACGGGTCTCCCACAGCGCTTGAAAGCGCAAGGCACAGGTTGAAAACTTTGCTCCCCTTACTCTAGCTCCCTCCAGGCTTCCCCTCCCCAGCTGCGGTCCTACCTCAAGGCAGACATTCTGTAAGCCTAGGAAGAATTCTTCTGACCCCAACCCACGGATGTGCCGGGAGTTCCGACTTCCCCTCCCTGACGACCCCTCTCCCCTCCAAGCCCGCGGTAGCCTCGCCGCTACTCTTTCACTCTCTGCCGTCTCCAGTGGCTCTGGACCCGGCACACCCATTCGGGTAGGGACAGACACCCTACTGTCCCCCAAAGAGCGACCCAAGCCACCTCTTTCCGAGAGGCGCGATGACAGCGTCCTGCGTCCCCCGCACGCCCAACCCGAGCCGGGTACAACAAACCTGGGCGCGCGGGGGCGCACGCGGAGGGAGTCCCGCACCCCGGATCCCCGCAACCCAATGGCCAGAGAAGGATATGGGTTACAGACCAGCCGGAGACACCAGCTTCGCGGCCGCGTGGTCTGCCCAAGGCAGAAGAAGACAGTGGCCGCCAGCGCCGGGTACGGGACGGGCTGCTCCTCGTCGGCACCCAGCTCCGCGTTGCGCTCAACAGCCGGACTCTCGGGGGTCGACGCGCTGGGCCCGGACCCCCGATCCACCTCGCGCCGCAGCACCCCAGGGCTCGCCGGGGACGCCCCCGCTGCGGCCGCAGGGCCGGGGGCCGGCGCGCCCTGGGGCACTGGGACCTCATCCGCCGCCAGCGCGCCCTCAGTCATGGTAGTGGAGGGCAGCACCTGTGGGGGACAGGCGGTGACCGGGCCCCAAGAACGACAGCCTCGCCCGCCTCGGGCGGAGCAGAGCTGCGGGAACAGCCGCGGCCGCCGGGATGTCTTTGTCTTTTCTTATTAGAGACAAATGCGCCCCCCGCCCGCCCCCTCCCTCCGGCGAGGGCTGGGCGGCCCCTCCCCCACCGGCGGGGCCGGGGCGGGTACTTGAGGGGCTCCTCGCCCGCTGCGCTCAAGTTGAAAGGGTCCCGGCGCGCAGTGGGGCGCGCGTCCTCACCGCGTCTCACCTCACTCCGGCGGCCGGCGGTGTCCCCGCGGGCATTGCCCGGGCGGCGCAGTCACCGCGGACCCGGCACGGCGTTCGGCCCCGACTGGAGCACCGCCGCCCCCGGCTTGCGCCCCCCGCCCGCAAGCTCCCGGCTGCGGCCGCGGCGCCTGCTCCCTCTACGGCTCTGGCTGACCAGGCGACGACGGTGGCCCGGGAGCGGAGGGGACCACTAGGCGGATGGGCGCGGGTCGGGGGCGCGGGCGGAGGGGTGCGGACCGGAGGCGGCGGAAGCAGCGGCGAGCGAGCCCGGAGCGTGTCCGAGCGAGGCGCAGGAAACTTCGGAGTGAGTCTCGGAGGGGGGGCCGGGGAGGGGGGCGGGGGGGCGGTACCAGCGCGGGGGGCGGGGCCGGGAGGGCAGGGGCAAACGCGGGCCCGGGGCGCCCTCCTCCTCTCGGGGAAGTGTAGGGGCGCCGCCGGGAAGGGCTGCTCGCGCCCTGAGGCGCTCTCAGGAGCGATCCCTTTTCCAGCGCGAAGGACGCCCCGCCCCTCCAAGGTCTGGGAGCTTGGAGGTGGACCCCTCCCGCCCCCTCACCTCGCCCCCTCTGTCTCTCCGGCTAACGATGCGCCAGGGGGCGCTAGCGGAGAGGCTGGGAAGGGGGGCGGGGGAGCGGCGCCAACGTCCTCCCCGCCCCCAATTGCGGGGGCGGCCCGAGTGGCGGAGGCGGGCCTTCCCCTCCCCCTCGCGCCGAGGCGAGCCGCCCCTGCCCCCACTACGACAAGGACTGGGGTCTGTGGGGGGCGGGCCGGGGCTGGCCTGGCGGGCTCGGGCGGCACGCTTCGGCCGTGATCAAGGGCTGCGTGCCCTTCCCCCTCCGTGTGTGTGTCCCGGGTGTGACCGTGCGTGTGTGATGTGCTGCTGTATCCGTGGGTGGGATTCTGGGTGCTCCTGCATCCACACCTCCTCCACCACACACACGCTCTTACAATTACACGCATGCGGCATATTCTGTGAACTTGTCCGGTGCCCAGCCCCTCGTGGGATCCTGTGGGACCCTGCCAAAGAAGCCAGACCCTCCAGCAGCCCTCCCCTTCCCGCTCTCACACTAAGCACAACGAGGGACAGATCATCAAAACTCCTGTGCTCCAGGGGTCTCTCCAGGGAGGAGTCTTTGTGGCACCCACTTCTCTTGGGAGCAGCCGGCACCTCAGGGTCTGGTCCATGGCAGGGTCTCTTCCATGACCTGGACCAGACCACCAGGCCCATAGACACCCACCCTGAGAGCCACCCCCTTCAGACACCAGGAATAGCAAGGCATGTCCCCAGGACAGTGTCACTGCCTCTTAAGGTGTCAGCAGAGGGGAGCTGGGGCCTGGCTCCTGACTCCTCTTCACCCTGGTGCCCCCACTGGGCCCCTCACCCCCTGAGACTCTGAGCTATTCATTTCCCCCAGGACCACCAGTTTACCTTCACAGTGGAACCTCGCAGTTGGGTGCATGATTTCTGCACACCCAGCCAGGCCAAGGGGTCCTCTCTCTCCTTAGCCCACCTTCAGGGTAGAGGAGTGAGACCCCCACCTCTTATGGACGAAGAGATGGACATCTGGTCATCATGTGCTGGCCCCAGGGGCTTTGTCCTCACCAGCTGCTGGGGTGGGCAGGGGGTAAGGGCCCACTGGAGACCCCCAACCTGAAAGGCTCTGAAGAAGTCGCTGCCAGCGTGGGCTTCTTCACCTTCAGGGTGGCACTGCAGAGAGTAAAGCCGTGATTTGATGGACCTGCTCTCCAGGGGGCAGGGAAGGCCCAGTAAGTAAATCTGCCCTGCTTCTTGCTCCCTGGGTCCTGGGAAGGGCACAGTGGCCCCTAGGGTGAGGAAGGTACTAGAACTGCAAGACCATGTGGCAGCTTGGGTGCAGGTCCCAGGCAGTGCCCTGCACAGGCCGCTCACTGCTCAGTAGCACCTCCGCTTGTGTATGTGAACTTTTCAAGAAAAGGAAAACATTTACTCTACTTTAATGCTACTACTTAGTGGTTGAGGGTCACAGCTGGTAATTAAGGTCTTTAAAGAGCAATTAGGGCCTTTGCCACCAAGCGGGCGCGGGGGGGGGGGGACCTGGGTAGAGCCCAAGGCCTGGGGGGCAGCCCTGCAAGGAAGCTTGCCAAGGCGGGGCACACACGAAAGCTCTGGCAGGGTCCTTATTGAGCTCCCGAGCCTTCTTCACACTGCCTGCTGTTAAGACGAGACTCAACATCGGTTAGTGATTTGTTAGACGAAAATCACTGGGAGGTGGACAGTGTGCCAAGCCCTGGGGAGAACTGGGGTTGCGGCGGCTGCCACCGGCTCAGGCTTGTCCTTGCTCCTTGCAGCTTCATTCCGGCAGGGAGGCAGCCACAGACAAGTCCTTGGGTAGAGGAAGGAAACATTCACAAGCAGAGTGTCATGGAGAGAGCCAAGATAGACAGGGTACAGGACTTGCTTGGGGACGAGAGAGCCGCTAGAAAAGGTGCAGGGGTCCTCCCAGGAGAGAGCGCACCTGCGCAAAGGCTCTGTGGCAGGCGGCAGGGGCTGAGGAGTGGGGAGACTCAGAGGGAGCCCAGGGCCCGTGAGGCGGGCAGGCCACTAAGTGGGGTGGAGAGAGCAGGGCTTCCCAAAGGCCCTGGGCCACCAGGAGGAAGCTGCAGGGAACAAGGACAGGGCCATTCTAAATGTGACAGACTGTCACCCTCCTCTGTCACACTCTGTCTTCCAGCTGTCCCTCCAGAGACAAGGCCATGGATTTTTAAAATAGACATTATTTTTTAAAGACAGCATCTATAACCTGGCAAAGCCCGTAGCCTTCAGGCATCCCATGGCCTATTCACAGACGCAAAGAGCTGTGTGTGCGGTCACCTGGAGGGACATTTTCCACCTCAAGGTCTCCGAAGGAAGCCTTTTCCCACCAGCTTCCACTTAATCTGACTGAGCTGAGAACCTGCCAGAATTATTCTTGCAGGGCTCTGCATCCCCTGGGAAGATGCTGCGGGGGGGGCCGCCCCGCCCTGTCCCCCACGCAGCGGGCTCTGGCGTGCTGCGCAGGGGCCTCCATTGGGCTCGCTGTAATGCAGCCGAGGCCTGAGCTCATTCAGCGGCAGGGGGGACTGCCCAGAAGTGGTGGATGGCCTCGCCCTGGAGAAGGGAAATGAAAAGCAGATCATAAAGTGATATGAGATGAGAAAATGGCATAAAAACAATGAAACTCTGATACATTCATATCGCTAGAAAGGAATATTATAGAGAGATGAAGCATAGGACAATTGGAAATTGGCATTAAAGTTGTTTGATTAAACTGTACAGAGTGTTCAGACGTTTTTTTTTTAATCCTACAATCCTCTATAAAATTTGCTTCTGTTTTTTTGCTACCTTCTTTTTTATCTTTTTTTGAGGGCAAAGCTTTTCCTTGCCAAAGATCTATTGGGGGCGGTGCAAATATCCCATTAACTCAGACAGTAGGAAGTGGAACTAAGACTTGCCCCCAGGGGAAGGACTCAGACCCTTAGGGCCTGTAGCTGTGGTCATGGGGTTCAGGCCACCTCAGGGGGACCCCTTTGCCTCAGCCGGGTGGTGGGGCAGCAGGCAGCATGGTCACCTCTGCCAGGGCCTGTGGGTACCTGCCCAAGCTCAGGGTCCTGAAGGGAACATCCCTTACCTGTCCTCACCTGCCACCCTGCTGTATCCAGGGCACCCCATCCACCCTCCGACCGGAAAAGTGGGCTCCCTGCTCCACATTGGTTCCTTCTCCTGCTCCTTACATGGCCTCCTCCTTCTGTCTCCAGCTGTCCCTCACCCCTCCGCACACCCCCTTCCTTCCTAAAGCCCCCACTGGTTCTGGGCCTGGGTCAGGCCTCCTCCATCCAGTGGGGACCCGCTTCCAAGAACCACCTCCAACCCCCGCCCCTGTCCCCTTCAGACCACAGTCCCACCAGCCAAGCGGCCTCTCCGGGCCGCCGGCATTGACCATGCCGTGCCCCCATGGGGACGCTGCCACCAGGCCCGCGTGCAGCCAGCCTCCGTGCGGCAGCAGTGCCCGAAGCAATGCTCCTCTACCTGGTTCTCTCCGCTCCTCACTCACCCCTCTGCCTGCTGACTCTGCTGTTTCCGGGCCACATGTTTTATGTGCCTGCGGAGCGTGGCACATACCTGTCCCAGGCAGGTGGACAGGAAACGCTCAGTGAATGTGCAGTGGTAAGAGCGGTGACCTGGACCGAGGCTGGGAAAGGTGAGGCACACGTCACCCCGCAGGTGATCACCTTGAGCTGGAGTCCTAACAACGATGCCACAAAGTGGCCTCGGGCAGGAGTGGGGGCTGAGCCAGGATCACTCCCAGTGACACTGAGGGGACCTGGACCCTCACGCTCCTCGGGGGCTCATGCCTCAAGGGGGGAGGCCCCGGCCTGCTGCAGGTTCGTCTCAGCTCCCACCAGCTCCTACGAGACCACTTCACACCTGCTGGACAGGCCGACAGTTACCCAGGAGCCAGCCTGGCATCTATTGTCTGGAAACTGGGCCCAGAGGGACCACCCTCGGCACTCACGGGGTTGGAGGCCCGTGGGGCCAGCTCTGCACGAGCAGCCCCCGGTGCAGGTGCAGGGCCACGCCACCAAACCAGCCCGGGCCCTTACCTGCCCAGGCGGCCTCCCACGACAGGTGCCTCATTCTCAGTCCCTCGTCTATCTGGTGTCGCCCAAGCTCAAGGGCCATCCAAGATTTCAGGCTGCCCAGCCCAGACAGCCAGGCTGGACAGTGGCATCCCTGCTGAGAGTCTTCCCCCAGGGCCCAGGACAAAGCGACAGCTGGGGGAGGGGCCTTTCTGAAGTCTGTTTGAATCTCACGGTGCCTGTCGGCACCAGTGGTGTCACGCGGGGTGACTTTCTTAGAGTTCGGGGTCCTGGCTCGTCTTTCGCTGTACCTGCTCACGGCCCAGACGGGCCACTCCACGGCCCCCGTCCAGCCCCAGCCTGCCCGCAGCTCCTCTGCCTCCTGGGTCGGTGCAGGCTGGTCTTAGACCAGGGCCAAGGACCATGCCCAAGCCTCAGGCGCCCCTCCAATTTCCGGCTGCAGATGGGCTCGAACCCCTCCCCTCACGGAAGCATCAGGGCGGGGCCCCGGGATTTAGCAGATCCAAGTGCAGGTTGCTGGTTAACTTTGAATTTCAGTGAACAGTTTTTAGTATAAACATATCCTGTGCAGTATTATGGACATACTTATACTAAAAAAAAGTGTTTATATGTGAAACTCAAATTTAAGTGGGTTTAAATAGTAAAATATTAAATATTAAAATTAAATTTGATCTGGTGACTCAGGGCAGCAGGAAGTGAGGTGTGGTGGGGCTGTGAGAAAAGGTGCCGTTGGCAGGTGACCTCTGGAAGATGCACAGGGCAAGCCACCAACCCCATAGGGGTGGGTACTGGCCCCGGAGTCAGTGTCCTTTGAAACAGCAGGTACCGAGGGGAGTGGGGCATTAACCTGGGTGGGAAGCCCCCTGAGCGTGTATGCTGCCATGGCCAGCATCCTGCAACTGGCCCTCACCCCCCTGCCTCTCCCACCAGAGGCTCAGAGGGTTCAGTCCAGCCCCAGGCCCCTAGCTTGGGTCCCCTCAGGTCATGTGGGGAGGGCAGGAGTGGAGCTGTGGGGTATGGCCTCGGTAGGGCCTCTTTGAGTCCCCAGACTCCAAAAGCAGGAAAAAGTGTTGAAGGTTGCCTGGAAGCACGGAAGCTTCTAGACCAGGGGCGTCTAACTCATTTTCACCGGGGGCCACATGGTTGCCTTCAAAGGGCCGAATATAATTTTAGGACTGTACAAATGTAACTACTCCTTAATGAGGGGCAAGAAACTCAGCGCTGCTGCTGGGCCAGGTAAAACAAGGTGGAGGGCCGGGTTCGGCCCGCGGGCCTTGTGTTTGCCGCCTGTGGTCTAGACCTTCATTCTGCAACCTCACAGACTCCGTGGGGCTTTGGATCACAAGACCCTAGAGGGTGGGAGCAGGTGGCTCTCCTTTGTTTGGTGCCTGGAGTACAGTAGGTGTTGAGCAGATTCATGCTGACCGGATGGCTGGAGGGACTTGTACTCATATTATAAGGGATCTTGGGAACCACAGCCCTCCAAGCTGTGCTGGGACAGGTGGGGGTGGGGTCCTGGTGACTATGGGCTGGCTGGTAGGCACCCCAGCCTCCCAACTTGCAGAGGGGGAGCTCGTCCTGTCCCTGGGGACTCAGGTAACTTGTGGCGTTTCAGGTTTGTCTAGGGTCTTAATTCAGCAACCGTCATTTTTAAAAGTTTCAGTATTGGATGATTAAACCTGTGATGGTAGTGAGTGCAGAATCATTCATTTTGTTGCAGACGGGTTAAAAATACCATTTCCTGGTGGCAGCTAGACATCCTCAGCACTTCATGCGGAACCTGCCTTTTCTTGCCCCCTTTCTCACCTTTGCTGACGTGTGACAGACTGAGCTCCCGGGGTGCGGTGAGGGTGGGGCCCAGGGCTGACTGGGGGCCCTTCACAGGCTATGGAGGGGCACACAGGCCAATCCAAGAGCTGGGGAACATTCCCCCAGCCCTGACCCCGCACCTGGGCCCCCTCTGTGTGGGGGGGTCAGGGTCAGGGACATGCCAGTCCAGGTCACTGGAGCAATGGTTCGGTGGGAAAAGGGCAGCATGGGAAGAGAACCTGGAAATGTTCTTCAATTTCCGCTCCTTGCCTTGCTCCCCCAAAGATTGCCAAGAAGCTGGGATGGAGGCAGAGCCTGCGGTGTGTGGCCCGTGTCGCCAGAGGCCCTGGGGAGAGAGGCTCAGGGTCTTTCTTGGGCTCTGCAACCTCACAGTCTGGGCTTAGATCCCAGCTCTACCACTTCCTGACTCTGAGAGATGAGCCTTAAATTTCCCCCTCTGGAAAGTAAGACTTGCATCTGATGAAAAGTGGTGCTGAACTGGCCGTTCCTCTCAAACGGGCAAGCTCAGAGGTACCGCACCAGCAGCGGTCGGCCCCTCAGGCGCGTGCCCGAGAGAAAGGAAAGCTTGGCCCACACAGACACCCATGCACAGAGGGCCACAGGAGCGCGATTCACAGCGGCCCGAGGGCGGCAGCATCCGAGGCCCCAGCACACGCCCGGACGAAGGACACGCCCGTGCAGAGGGACGGCACGCGGCCGAAAAGAGGAGCGGGGCGCTGACACCCAGTGTGACACGGATGAACCTGGAAACCGCAATGCTCCGGAACCGGGAGGAAGCCAGACACCAAAGGGCACATACTGTGTGATTCCAGAAACGTCGACTGTCCAGAATAGGCAAACCCACAGAGACAGAATGTGGGTCGATGACCATGCGGTGGGGAGAGGGGAAGGGAGCTGGAGTATCCTTTGATGAAGGTGTTCCAGAACTGAGGTGATGGCACAACCTTATCAATTTTGCGAAAGTCACTCCTACACTCTCAGGGGTGAATTGCGTGGTGTGTGAATCAGATGTCACTAAAGCTGGGAGGCGATGGTGACAACGGTGGGCCCGGGACCCCTGTGGGGGCAGGAGCCGGGCGGGCCTTGAGATGGGGTGGGCCCAGGGGGAACAGAGTCTGTACCCTTTGGGGTGCTCACCCCACCTCAGGGGCCTCAGGGACGCTAGCCCCTGGGGGCCCACCTTGCAGCAGCGTCTGGCTTGGGCTGAGGCCTCACTGCTGGCCAGACAGGGGGATGGACATGCAGGAAGGGCGGCCTCTGGAGGGTTTGGGCGGGATCTCCTCTGAGGGGGCCGTTGTGTCTCAGCTTTGAACCTGGGGTGCAGCCCCTCCTGCCTGAGCCACTGAATGTCCCTGTAAGAATACTCCCAGGAGTGGGGTGACTCAGGCTGACCTGGGTACAGGAATGGGGCACGTGAGCCCCAGCGAGTTGCTTCCAGAGGACTTCAAAGGGGCTGTGGGAAAGCAGGTGACCAGAGGCAGGTGTCAGGCACGTCTTCTCTCCTCACAGACTCACTCACACGTCCTTCCTCAGAGACAGGCTCCCGGAAGGTCAATGCTGCTGCTCCCCGGGTCCCAGACTCGTCCCCGCTCTGGCAGTTCAGCAACACCCCGGGCGGGTCAGGCTGGGCATGGTATGCAGTGGCGGGAGGTCCCCGAATACAGTCAGCACACCGGCCTCCTCCCAGATCTCCACCCCTTCCACTCCCACGCGCAGGGCAAGGAGGGTGAGAAGGTGACCTAAGGCCAGGCTGCCCCACGAGGTGCCACTGGCTACCTGTGACACGGAAGGATGAGCAAGCAGCCTGGCCAGGTGGGGCATGACAGGGGACAGCCTGTGCACAGGCTCCATGGGAGCCAGGACGTGCCCCGAGAGAGAGACACCCATCAGCCAAGGCCGCAGGGCAGGGAGCTGGGCGGCCGTGGTCAGTGGTCAGTGAGACACAGGGCTGCAGAGACTGGGGCGACGCAGCGGGGGTGGGGCCGGGCCATCTGATTCCCGTCGCTCCTGGAGTACATTTTGAATCTTTACAGTTTAAGTTCTCAACTGCCACATACTTAAACAGCCCCTCCCAAGGGAGGCCTCCCCTAGGAGTGGCAAAGGTCTGGAACTTCCCTCGGGGGACTGGGGGGGCCGGGCAGATGTGGCACCGAGAACTAGGCCAGGCAGAGACCAAGGATCTGACGGCATTTCCATAATTTATTGTAAATTGTTCCTGCTTTGTTTAATATTTCGTAAATTCCACTTAATACTAGCTTCCCCAGAGTCCTCTGGCCAGGATGTTGAAGGCAGCTCACATTTTTCAGGGAAGGGGAACCATGCCCAGCAAAGGGACCCCGCCTTGATGCCAGGGCCACCGGCCTACCCAGGGCGGTGGGGTCCATGCCTTGGCTCACCCAGCGTGCCTGCGTGCCTGCCCTGCTGGGGACGCCTGCCTTCGGTGGAAGGATTTCAGATTGCTGTGACTCCCGAACCTGAGCCCAGGCCCGGCAGCAGGTGCTGGTTTCTAACACCTGGTATCTGGCCCCATGGCCGGCCTGAGAGCTCGGAAGGAGACATGGCGTGGCACCTGGGCCGGACCAGCTGTGGGGTAGCACCTCGGAGGTGAGGCTCAGAGCACGTGGAGCTGAGAGAACACGGGCAGAATTTGCAGGACAGACCTGTCCCCTTTATTCCTGCCCAAAAGTGGGGGCAGGAGAGACACCACCCCCAGGCAAGCCTTCTGGCCCTTGGGAACAGTCTGACCCCTGACCCTGCCAAAGCCAGCAATGGTCCCTGTGGAACTGTGGGTTCTCCAGGGCCGAGCAAGGCACACGGTTCTCACGGTCCCCAACAGCCGACCTGTTCCTGAAAATTGTACCCCTGAAGCAGAAGTGAATCTGTGCATTGGCCAGAAGGATTCTAAGTTAAAGCGGCAACTTCCAGAACCTTCCAGCGTCCAGACTCTCCAAGGCAACGCTAATCCCTGGATTGAATCTACAGCCTCTGGGACTTATCACCCGTCCAGGGACCCTGCTCTTGTGGGACCAGTTGGGGGCCTTGGAGACCGGGAGTAGGTATGGAGGCCCAGCCAAGGAGGGCCCCTTGGCAGGCCAGCCATGTCCAGGAGGCTGGGGAGTGGCACCGGGTGTGGGATGGCCAAAGTCAGAGTGCATGCGGGTGAGCAAAGACCAGCTGAGATGGCTTTAAGTGGGGCAGCCCCCAGACCAGGGGGCAAGTCCTCCTCTCTTCGCCCAGGTCTATCCGTGGTAGTGCCAGCCCCTTCCTGGCAGCTCCGCTCTGCTGGGGAGCCCACGCTCTGGAGCCTGGGCCCCATCACTCCCTGAGAAGCACCTGACTTCTCATCCAGTTGGAAAGATTGGCACCTAGGGCGGAGGGGCATTCTCACACCATCCGCCGTTGGGGTTGCCCTCTTCGCCCCTGCCTGGACAGGGGCCGTCCTCGCCCGGCTGCAGCTCAGAGCTCGCCTGCAGCTGTGCCAGCCTCCGAGCAGAGCCAGGCGGGGCCCTGCCCAGAACCTGCTCACTGCCGCCTGCCCAGGAGTTCTCAGTGTCTCACCCACCAGGGTCTGTTGCCGGCAGCAATGTCTATTCCCAGTGCGAATGGGCCCCCAGGGCGCTGTCCCACCTCGGTGAAACCAGCGCCGATGGTCATCAGCACTTTAGTGTGGTTCGTGTGTCGGGCCTTGAAGCAGTGGCTCTGAGGCCAGGGATGGGGCAGAGGCCCTGGAGAGGCTGGCGTGGTGGAGAGCACAGGATGAGCAGGGGACTATCCAGGGTGAGGTTGACCCAAGACAGAGGGCCCAACAAGCACACCCTCCACACGCATGTGCCCAGGGATCTCTGCTGAGGAACTGCGTGGGTGGTGGGGTGAGGACGTCTCCAAGTCTCCGTCAGCGCCTACACTCTGCGCTACATGCCCTCCACGCCCTGAGCTCTGGGGCCGGGTATTGGGCCCCTGCCTCTGCCCCGTAAGCTCTCAGCTGGGAGCCCGGGAAGTGGAGGGACGGAAGTGCTGCTGTAGGTGCCAGGGCTCCCTCCTGCCTTGTTCTCAATCCTTGACCAACAGCGACACCTCAGGGATGGCTCCAAACTGGCCCCAGGAGGCAATCAGGATGTGGCTCCCCCTTCTCTCGCCCTACGGCCTCACACAGCAGTGAGAGACCCGAGGCTTTGTTCTCCCCATTTTTACTAGTAACTCATCCTCTCACTGCTGGCTGACAAGGTGAAGGTAAAAGAAAATGGCGTCTTTTGCTGCTCTAACTAGTGTGTTTCTGGCAGTGGTAAGGCACGCCTGTCACTGAGGTGGCGTGGTCCCTGGCTCAGGGGGCCTGCTGCTGCTGGGGGTGCACGCGCGCCTCGTTTATCTCGTCCGCGGCTCTGCCTGCCACCAGCGGCCTGCAGGTACGCAGGTTGTCCTTGCTAAATCAATCAAACCCGACCACGACCACCACGGGGTGACCAGCCGGCAGCAGCCCCGGCAGGACTGACCTGCCTTTCGTCCCCACCTGGAGGGCGGGACCCACGACGCATGTGCGGAGTGTCGGAAAGCCTCCCCTCCCCCAGGAGCCGCTCCCTGAAACCCCACCATCAGCAGTTCCTTTGTTGCTGCCCTCCTCAGGCTGCTCCTTTCAAAGGCCACATCCTTCTGGGAGCGGCTGTGGAAGGAGCTAGAGTAACCACTGACATTTTAGTCTGAATTAATTTCTCAAGTCCTTTCCACTTACCAACAGCAGAGAGCAGAACGTTTAGGTGGTGATGCGGGAAGGACAGCGAGGGCTGCTGGGGTAAGCTGAGAGAGTGGGGTGCTCGAGGCTCAAGTTTGCAGAAGATGATAGCTGCCCCCGTCCCCAGGAAGACCCCGCCCCCCGCTGCTCCCCTCACACCCTTAGCTTGGAAGCTGGTCTGTTTCAGGGACAGAGATCGGCTCTGGTAGAGCTGGATGGGATCAGGCCTCTCAGAAATGCCTTTAGGGATGATGACCGGGGGGCACTGAGGGACAGCCCGGCCGTGCAGAGGGCCCAGTTGAAATCAGGAGCAGAGTGCCCCTGGAAGAGGAAGCTCTGGGAGGCCCGACAAAGTAAGGGGGAGGTCCCGTGAGCCGGGGGCAGCCTGCTGCCCAGGCCTTGGGGCGGGGAGGGGCGCCTGCATGCCTGGGCTTCTGGTGGAGGGCCAAGTCCAGGACTGAGCTTTGTACTGGTCCCGGGAGCTCAGCCAGCCCCTCAGTGTCTCTCTTCGGTCCTCAAGGCCTCCCCCTCCACAAGATGGGCCCTTGGGGACCCGGGAGGTCCCCAGGTCAGTCCAGGAGCGTCAGCGTGGGGGCCCGGGAGGTAACAACAGCATGACTTCTCCCATGGCCCCGCCCCCCGGGCTCCTGCTCCCTCAGCTGACCAGAAGGCAGCTGCAGGAGGCACAGGGTTTCTGTCCCGCAGATTCGGACACTTTACTTTCCCTGGATCTATGGCCTTTCCTGTGGCTTTATTATGAGATGAGGACGGAGCCTGTCACTGTCACGCGGCGCTCAGGACGTGCGGTGCACCGTGCCGATAAACACCGGTGCCATTTATGGCTACAGAGGACAGCAGGAGGGGCCCTTGGCAGCCCTGGCCACTGACCCCCAAGGTCTGTGTCTCCACAACAACAGCCGTCACGCTGGACAGGGAAGGCCGGGGAGACCCCCCAAGAGCAGGAACAAGGGGAGGGCGCTTCTCTCACCACTGCTATTCGCTATTCAGTATTGTCCTGGGGGTCTAGCCTGTTTAATGAGGCCCGAACTGGAAATTACCCTGACATCCCTCACCAGTGGGTGGACAATTCGGCGGCACCCATGCCAAGGAGCGCAGGTCAGAACACAAAGGAATGAGTGAACTCTTGAAGCAGAAACTCGGGTGGAGCTCGGAGCTTCTGCCGCGTGAAAGAAGCTGCTGGAAAGAGCGCACACATGTGGGTCCTGCTTACAGGTCGTTCCACCATGCGGTTCAGCCTCCAGTGACAGCGGGCAGTCCGCGGTGGCCTGGGGGCGGGGTTGGGGGATGGCACCTTTGGAGCTATTGCAGCTTTCATTATTGGGACTGTGGTGACTTCCCGGGCGCGTGCACATGCTGAACTGGCAACGCGTGCAGTTTGCTGCGTGTTGATCGCACCTTACTGAAGCTGCGTGAGAACGTAGATGTTCAGAAACAATAACCCCTCAAAACTCAGCGCGCGTACATTTCGTACCTGCGCCCTCCCTGTACGTCGAGCTGTGTTCAGCAGCACAGCGACGGCCGGGGGAAGAGCGCTGCCTGTGCAGGGGCCTGCAGGAGAGGGCGGCTGGCCCATCGCACTGGAGCAGCGGCTCCTGGGTCCCCGCCCCGAGCACCGCAGCGGCGGCTGCAGCGACCGTGGCCTGGTGCAGCCAAGGCTCCAGACCAGCACAGCAAGTTCCGCACTGTTTCCATTTCAGACCAGACCACAGGCATCCTCTCTCTTCACACTGACATCTTCCTCCCAGTGTGAGCCTCCCCCGCAGGCAGAGAGGCGGCAAAGGGCAGAGACCTGGGCGAGCCCAGAGCAGGGATGCTAGGGCCCTCTGGGCAGGGCTTCCTGCCGTCTCCACGGTGTGCTCTTGGGGCAGTTTTGTGAATCGGGATGTTTTTGGCTTTTACTGAGCTGTCAGTGAGTCCCCCTCCTCACATCCTCCCAGCCTGGTGCTTCCATGTGGGGGGGGGGGTTGGCCCTCCCAGAGGCCCCCAACCCCCAAAGGGGACGAGAGTCCCAGGGAGGCCCTTGGGTGGTGGCCACACTGGGCCAAGAGCCCGCCCTCTGTGGCCAGTGGGTTTCCTCCTCCTCTGACAGTGATGCTGCTGCCCTGAGGGGCGGGCGGCATGACCTCCCCAGAGGCTCGTCCTCCGGCCACCCCAGTCTAGCAGAGCCACACATCCGTCTCAGCAGGCTGATCTCGTCTCCAGGCAGCAGACACCCCTCAACCTGGGATTCAGCGAGGCTGCTGCGGTGTGGTGGGTGTGCGTGCGGGGGGAGCTGAGACCTGGCTCAGCCCGCCGGGGCCTTGTGACCGGGGCCCAGGTGGCTGACCTCTGGGAGCCTGGGTTTCCCACTCTGCAAACTGAGGCGCTAGTCACGGTGACTGGGACGTGGCAGGGTGGCGGCAGGTGAGGCAGGAAGTGCGTGGGGAGCACTCGAACAGCATTGGGTCTGAGCACTCACTGGGTGGCTTCTGTGTGAGCAGCGCCCTGCGCAAGTGGTGGGGCCGCAGGAAAAGCCACCCCAACCGTGAACTTAGAACAACGCGAATCTGTTCTCCTGGTTGTGGGGCTGGAGATCCGACGTCAAGGTGTCACAGGAGCACATTCACGCTTCCTGCCCCCTGCCGCTTCCCACGCTGCCAGCCTTCATCCGCGTCCCGGGCTTGCGGCTGCGTCACCCCAGGCTCGGACCTCCGCCCCGGTGTCCTGTCTTCTCCCTCCTTTTCTCTTCAGGGCCCACCTGCACGATCCAGGAAGATCTCCTCCCAAATTCCTTAATTTAATGGCATCTACCAAGACGTTTTTCCAAATAAGGTCTGTTTCGCAAGTTATAGGGGTGAGGATGTGGGCATGTCCTTTGGGGGGGGCACTGTTTAGCTACCCACACCACCCAGGTCGGGGGCCGTCCACAGGTCCTTTCTGAGCTTTCTGGAAAGCAGCGTCCAGCCACCGATTGCGTCTCCTCATTCAACCGCCTTTTGCCCAGTCACCAGGGAGAGTTGGCCCGGTTCCCACAGGGCCTGGCGTGGCCTCGGGCAAGGCCTGGGGCTGCCTCGGGCTTCCAGGGGAAATGCCGTCCTCCGCCGCCGCACGGGTCTCCTTTGTGGTGGCTTCCTTGCCGCTTTATCCAGCAGCACTGCTGCCTGGCAAGTGACCTCCCTGCGCTGCCAGGACGGCTGTCTGCTCTTTCCCTTTGATCGCTCCCCAGCTGGAACGCAGACAGCAGTCTTGCTCATGTTTAACACCTCCACAGGGACAAGGATAGGGCTTGCTCTGAGTCCCTGGAGCCCACGCCGGCATCAGGGTGCCCAGCAGCGTCGGAGGCTGTGGGTCTTCGGTGGGAGCAGGGCTCTGCAGGGACACGCAGATGGATATGGGGGATCCCAGGCAGCAGCAGTGAGGAGAAGATCCCAACCAATAACACCTACAAATGCTGGATAAACTGCAACAAACATCACGTAAGTTCCAGGAAGATCTGTCCTAGCCCACTCGAGCTGCCGTGACAGAACAGCGCAGCTGGGGGCTTCTAGACAGCAGACGCTGATTTCTCACAGTTCCGGAGGCTGGAAGTCTGAGGCCAGGGATCTCCTCCATCCCCGCCTTCCCTGGCCAGAACCGCTGCTTACGAGGCAGGGACTCCCACTGCTCAACCCCCTAACACGCCATGAATGCAGAGACTGGTCTGGCCGCTTGGTTCTGTGTATCCCCCAAATCCAGATGAAAACGAACCCCAAGGTGATGGTGTTAGTCAGTATGGCCTCTGGGGGGTGGCAAGGTCATGCAGGTGGAGCCCTCATGAATGGCATTGGTCCTGATGAAAGAGACCCACCGAGTTCCCTTGTCACTTCTGCCCCGTGAGGACACAGCACATCCCAAACATACTGGTAAGTGTGAGTGCGTCTGATGACTGGGAGCAAATTCCCACCGAG
>PVJI01006960.1:0-81960 GCA_004026765.1 Micronycteris hirsuta | reverse complement strand
GTTGTTATTACTGAACTTCAGGTACACGAGTAACTCATGAATATATTCTCTGTTGTAGATAACGCCGAGTCCCTTTGCCAATTCTTCCCATGCCAGCTTCTTCCCCTTCCCTGCACCAGAGGCAGCCACATCAATCTGTTGATACATTCTTCCACACATTTTTCACTGTATACATGTAGTACATATGAATTGCAGGAATACATACAAAATATTGCTAGTATTTGTTTGTAGCCCTAAAAATAGCATTTTTCCCACATATTACTTTGCCACTTGCTCTTTTTTAAAAAATTCAACCACATCTTTACAGATCTTTCTCTATTGGTACATAGAGATGAACCCGCAGCCAACTTGCTGGGTGACTTCAGACAAGTCACTCCACCTCTCTGAGTGTCCTTAGCTATCACCGTGGGATGTTCTAAGGCTGTTAGGCCCCCGAAATCCTCTGATCTTAGCCCATGGCTGCCCTGAATGCAGAGCGCTCTCACCCCTTCGGGGCATCCCCCTAAGGCTTAGCTGCCTGGGAGAGCCCACAAGTGACTCTGGCACAGAGCAGCGTCACACAGGAATGGCACCACCACCAGCCCCCGCCGCGGGTATCAGGTTACCAGCCCGCGCTCACGCTGGGTGGCAAGCTCTACCTCTGATATTTTTAGACTCCCCCCACCCCACCTCAGCCTGTCCCTAACAAGAGCCAGATGCATCTGCTGATTCCCGCCAAAGTCGGTCCTGCTGAAATTGCAGTCTTTCAGTAACTGCTCAGGAAGCCAGACTCTACCACTCCTGGGGCGGAAGGGGGGCCTGCTTTTCCCTCCGTCCCCACCCCTGCCCCATTCTCTCCCTGGATAAACCGAAGCCAAGAACCAAGAGTCAGGCCTCCAGTTCTGTCTGTGGTGCCAGCTGTCCTCTTTCCTCATTCCAGCTGCTTCTGCCAATCGCCCGCTTTTCCAAAGCCAGTACGCTGTCCCTGCGCCTTCCTCCCACACCGGAGCCCAGGCCCCCACCTTTAACTGCCTCTCCTGGATGAGCTCTGCTCCCCAGCCCCAATGCCTGGGACCCCACCGCACCTTTGGGTGGTGGCTGCCACCACTTCCCCTCTGCGGAGTCTATCCCCGTCCTGCGTGAGCCCCGGGAGCCTGTCGTCAGAGGCCCCACTTGTCCACAGAGCTGGGCAGAGGCCACACGTTGCAACACACACCATTTTCTGCCCCCCAGCAAGGTGGCTGGATTCCTGTCCCCAAACAAATCCCGCCAACCAGCCAGCAACCCACTGCCATCCCATTTGGCCTGGAAAGGCATTTATATATTTTCGTCTGGACAGACTCCCCTTCCCCTGTCGGAGGGTTGGCCATGACAAAGAGAGGCCTTTGCTCTGTCCCTGTCGGCCAGGAAGGCCGCAGAGGGCAGGGGTGTTAGCATGTGCCTGAGATGAAATATTGGCCAGCTGAGCCTCCCTGTGAATCAATCACCTGTTTTTGGAAAATTGAGAGGGTTGTGCATATGCACATGGTTTTAGCTCATGTGAAAAAGAGATTATGTGAGAGGCAGAGAAAGGAAAAGTATGTGAACCGTCCACTTCCATGCCAGGAAGAAAGGGCCTTACAAATTACTTGTGTGCCTAGTGTGAAGGCGGGTGGCAGGGCGAAGTGAATGGATGTGCTCTGTGTTTATAATCAGATGCCATGGAGTCTTGCTACCTCAAGAGCTGTGCCCTGATCTGAAGCCCTGCCAGCCAGAGAGGGCACGGCCCCTCCCATCTGGGTGGGGCTGTGCAGTGTCAGCTCAGAATCTCCCGACGTGGCCCAGGCCTTACCCACCCCACTGGCCACCTCTGTGGCTTCTAACACAAACACCTGTCCCCAGATTTCAGGCGAATCAAAATTTCCCCACTGAAGGGACAGAGGCAGCTCCAGGCTGTGTGGCTTGCTCTCTGCCTCCCACCTCCATTCCCAATTCCAGGTGGGGGTAAAGGTGGCAGATTCAAAAACCCTCAGTGGGAAAACAGGTTCTGCACCTTCCTGCCACCCCCACACGCCTCCCTAGGCTGTGGGCTTGGCATCTGGGCCCTGATTTCTCCAGGAGGGTAGCCCCCATTCCCCACAACTCACCTGGGCATCTCCAGGTAGAGAAAAGGGGAGTGCTTGTGAGGGAGGCAGATGGAGGTTCAAGTCGGGCTCTTAGCATTACTAGCTCAGGGACCTGAGATTCTCACTTGCAGCCTCTGGCCTGCCTCTCCCCACCTAGGAGTGAGAACCTCCCGGGAGAACTGGTGAGTGGGGCGCTCTGGCCCACTGCAAAGGCTCCGCCAGCTTCGGTTTTCATCCTTGTCCCTTGAGGACTCCCAGGGATACAGGATCCTACCCCTTCCTCAGCCTCCTTTCACTTCCTCATCCCAAGGCCAAATTCTAGGGAGAGGTGGCCAGCAACAGAGAGTAGCTTCTGGGATTCCTAACTAATTCAATGGAAAGGTGGCTGGAGACTTTTTAAAAAAATTATGGTAAAATATTCATAACAGTATTTTAACCACCTGTAAGTGTACAATTCAGTGGCATTAAACACATTCACAGTGTCATATCAGCACTATCTATACTCAAAGTGTTTTCACCCTTCCCAACAAAAACCCTGCCCCAATTAAGCCATACTCCCCACTCCCCTTTCCCAGCTCCTGGTGACCTCCATTCTATTTCTGCGCCTATGCACTTACCTATCCTAGGGACCTCACGGGAGTGGAATCGCCCAGTATTTGGGCTGCTTGTTTCTTAAGACCCTCTCCAAGGCCATCACCTTTCCTCTGCCTGTCACTTTTCAGCCTGGTCTCTGCATTTTAGAGACCGGTAAGTTAAAGGGTCACTCTCACCGCCACCACCAATCCCACACACACATCTGCGGAGCTTGGGAAGGGGCAGTGCCCCGTTCCCCAAACCTGAAACCAGGCTTTCGGCCTTGTTCCAAAGTAAGGGGTGGGTTCTGTGGCCTGAAGGGAGGAGGGCCTTCCTCTGTGGTGTCTCCCTCAGGTTCAGGTTCAGACTAGCCTCCATTTATGAGGTCCACATGTGGGCCTCAAATGAGGACCTCCCGCAAGTGTGGAACCCATAGGTGCGGCCCTCGAAGTCCCGCAAGCCCCACGAAGGCTAAGTAAGGTGAGGACGGGGAGAGGCGTCATCCTCGCGGCTCCTTGAGGCTCCTCCACCGCCCCAGATCTAAGACAGTAGCTCCTCGCCGGCGGGGGGCGTAATGGAGCCGCCACCCGGGCCGAAAAGGGTGCGCTACGCCGCACGACCCACTCACCGGGCCTGGGCGAAGCCAGTCCCGCGCGCTCGGGGAGGTGGGGGACAGTGCTGGAGGAGCTGTGGACCCTCATGCGACGAGGGGGGCTGCCCTGAACTCCTCCCCTAACTTTTCCCGCCCGCTCCAGCCCACACCGAGAAGGAAGCTGTCCCGGGGTGCGGAGGTGGAATTCCGGGTCCCATGCTAGCGAAGCACCGGCGGGAAGTCTGCCCCAACGTAAAATCTGGCCGAGGAAGGGTGGATTTTCGGCAGGGAGGGGCCTTGGCCCTGCCCCACCCCCACCAACTGCAGGGACCCCCCCCTCCACCCCGCCCAACCCCAGGTCCACTAAGTGCACGGCCCAAAGGCCCGAGCCCCAGCGCACGCCCAGTGCCGCCCGGACCCCCACGACGTGCACGCCGCCCCCCGGCGCAACCTCAACTCACCGGGCGCTGGCGGCGGGACTGACGGACGGGCTGGGGCGCGAGGCGAAGTAGCCGGGCTGTTTTGAAGCTCTGGGCTGGGACTGCGCGCCCTCCCTCCTCCCTCTCGGTGGCGCGGAGCCTCCTCCCCACGTCCCCCTCTTTCACCGATCCCGCCTCCCGCCTCCCGGGGTGTGATGTCAGGAGCCGGGAGAGCGGAGTGGGAGGGGCCGCAGGAGGTGGGTGGGGGACCCTGCAGAGAAAGGCTGGAGTCCTAGGGGGTCATCCCCAGCCCCAGTCCCAGCCCACCCAGCCCGCCTGCCTGCGCAACACTGCCAAGTTTAGGGCGGAATCCGTAGCGTAGCTGGGGAGAGCGGGAGAAAAGGGAAGGAAACTCCTCGGAGCTGGAAGTCTCCCTTCGCAGCGCTCGCCCTTATGGGTTCCCAGCTCTCCCACCTCGCCTTGCCTCACCTCGCCTCTGCTCTCCTCTCTTTTCTTCTCTTCTCTGCCCCTCTTCTCCGCCTCTTCTCCCCCTTCTCTTCCCTTCTCATGAGGGTTAAGAACAGGGTCCTGTAATTCGACTCCCTGCTTTAGGATCCTTCTCTGATACTTTTCTTAACTTTGTGATCTTGCCCGTAATCTTCCCTGCCTGTTTCCTCTTCCGGAAATGGAAGTCTCATAGGACCGCTTTCTTTGGGTTGTTGTAAAACCTGAAAGTGAGAACACAACGCACAGTGCCTGGCACACATAGTAAGTGCTCAATAAATGTTAGCTACTATTATTTTTATTATCTGACATAGACCTGACCTTTGTGGGAGGTAGCCTGGCAACTGGGAACCTAGTATTAGGGTTCCTCCCTAGTCTGACATTCACTGACACCCCCCACACACACACAACCGTCGCACAAACCACTACCCCTATCCTTTGAACCCACAGTCCTGGAATTTATTGTCTCTGGAAATGACAAAAAAAGAAGAAACTGCCTATTTTCCCAGCCTGTTTCTCCATCTAGGAGTTGGGATGGGGAGAAGAGGAGAACTTACTGTATTAGAAAATTGAAGAAAATGCAAAACAGGACCACGGCATATTAGAGTATATTTATAAGCTTTTAACTTAACAGGCTGTTATTTGCTCACACCCAAAATATAAGTCAATAGACTTTTGCTGCTAACATGAGAATTAGAAGCTCTTTTCAGAGATGCTAGTTTACTGCTCAGTTGCAGAAGCTGCTGGGAGGCTGTGTTTAAATTTTCTGATGGCTTTCTTCAATTCCATTGGGGAGCTTTCCAAGGCAATAGGCTCCAGGTCTGAACTAGAGATCCTTACAAAACTTGAGGCCTCCTCCAAAGGGCCATCTCACCCATAAGGCCCTGAGGTTTCCCAGTGGGTCCAGTGTCTGACCCTTAACATGTCTGTTAATTCTGAAATTCTATGGCACTAAGGTGCTCATTTGAACCGTGGCCCCATATAAAAGGGGAAGAGAACGGGGTCTGGCTGCTGCAGAGGAGGGTCAGGAGCCCCCCCCCCCCCCCCACCAGAGTCAGGACAGTGGCCCCTGCCTGTCTCATAGCCACCCATAGAACAACAAACACCGCCCCCCGCCAGGCTCTCCCAGCATGCACAATCCCTGTGGAGGTAGAGTAGTCCTGCCATCTATTTGCTGAGCACTTACTCTACCAGATACTTTACAAACACTATCTGCAATGTAACACAACAGTCCATGAAGAAACTGAGGCTCTGAGAAGCTACCTAAGAAACTTGCCCAAAGGGATGAAATGTGGATTCGAATGTAGACCCACTGCAGCAAACCCTGCTCTCCTCTTCCCATTATATAGCAATTTGCCAGACGCTAACCATGGTCAAGCCATTATTTCTGCCATTTCCACATGCCACCTGAACTAATATTCACTTACCATTTTCCTTTAAATCCACTGTTCATTTAACTATGTATATTTACTTTAAAAGGAAGCTCTATATCATCATGGTAAACAGGAAACCAGTGCCATCTGCCAGAAATAGAAGATAAACTTACTAATTTAAACACTACCCCACCCCCAAAAAACAGTGTTTGTACATCCTAGCCAGATACCGTTGCCTGAAAGAGCCCGTGAACCTGAGGTATAGGAGCTCTTGCACAGGGAGGTCAGCAGGTATGAGAGGGGCATTAGAGACGTGCTAGCCCAGAAGGAGACTTTCTCTTTCTTGTAACTGTTGAAAAGGGAATTGCGTTCTCAGCCTGTGATTCAAAGCTAGGCCATGCCTCCTCCCTCTGTCGCCTAAAACCGCCTCCCCTGTGCCTGCTGGTGGGGTGTGCCCCACACTGAGAAAAACCTGGCCAGACACCAAGTTGCCTCTCCAGGACCCAGAGAAAGGAATGGATGGATTGTTCCTCTCTCTGTTTTCAAAACCCTCTCCAGAACCCCACCTCCCTGTCCCATTCACCTGCCAGGTGTACCTCTTCCAGTAAGATGGGAGGCAGAAATCTGCTTCCTAACCACATGTATCCCCCACTCCCAGTGTTTCAGCAATAAGTTTGAGACCTCAACATGGTGTAAAGGAAAAGTAAGAGTGTGTTCGATTGAATGTTGAGTTCCAATTCTTCATCCCTCTAGGAGTATATATATATTCACACTCCAGACGTAGTTTCCTGGCAGTTGGAGCACCCTTCCCTCCTGTACGTTGAGCTAGGCCAAGTGACTGGCTTTGGTCAATGAGATATTAGCAGACAACCCAAGCAGGGGCTGGAAATGAGCTTGGATGGTGGGGCTTGCTCTCTTATGCTCTTGCCATTTCCGTAAGCTGAATATACCTCTGGTGGCCCATTGGCCCCAGAAAAATAAAAGAGTTACCCTAGGTGACCATCAGAACTCCTGTCAGGGACACAGAGCTGCTACAGCCAAGCTGCAGACACGTGAACGAGAAAGGTGTGTCTATTGCTGCCTGTCACTGAGGCATCGTGTTGTTTCACAGCACAGCCAGTTAATAAAGGGACCATCTTACCGGCGGAGAGAGAGAAATGAGAAGGAAGACATCCGAAGGCATGGAAGGCCATGGAGAAGGCCGAGGGGATTGTTTCGGGGTTGGGGAAAGGAGCTCATTGAGAACGCGGTGATCTCTTGTGCATCTTTCCTGGCTTAGGTGTTTTAAGGTTCTGACAGCCTCTTACAACCTGCTCCTGTTGACTCTTTTCTCTTCTCAGAAGAAATAACTAGAGGTGTCCATGCCTGGGGGAAAATCTGATCCCGTCCTTAAGAGATCCTAACAGAACGTAGCAGAATGCATAGAGGAAAAGAAAATGTGGACTGTTGCCAAGAAGGATGGGGATCTAAATCCAAATCGTCATTATGGAACTGGATCAAATACAAACACGGTTCAACCACTGAAACCTGCTTCTGGTTGGTGGGTCCGTTTCATCTTGACAGCTGACAGAGGTTTTACACACTTCCATTCAATGACCATTTTCTTTGGAAACAAGCAGGTGGCTGGGCTTGTAGGATGCCTCCCATGTGATCCTGCTGCCTGGTGTTCACACCCTTGCGTACTCCCCTCCCCTTGAGGTGGACTGGACATAATGACTTGCTTTTAATGCGTAGAATGAGGCAAGAATGATGGCTGTCACCTCCGTGATTAGGTTATAAAACTGTGACTTCTGTCTCATTAGCAGACTCTCTCTACTGCCTTCTAGGTTTGCTTGCTTTCATGAAGTAAGCTGCCATGTTAGAGAGACCCATGTGACAAAGAAGGGAAGGAAGCTCTGGCCAAAAGTGAGAGAGGAACTGAGGCCTTCAGTCCAGCAGCCTCCGAGGACCAGAACGCTGCCAACAACCATGAGGGCTTGGAAGCAGCTCCTTGCCCTGTTGAGCCTCAGATGAGACCGAGCTCCAGCCGACAGCTCGGTGGAACCCTTGGGAGGGGCCCTGAGACAGAGGACCCAGCTAACCCATGTCCAGATCCTTGACCCACAACAACTGTGAGCTGACAAATGTGTGCTGCTTTAAGCTGGTAAATTTTGGAATAACTTGTTATGCGGTAATAGATGACTAATACACGAATAAAAATGATTTCATCTCCACTGACAGATTGGGAAGGCTAAGTTGTAGTTGTAGCTTTTGTATCAGTCATGATGGGCTAGTTTATGCCATGATAACAAATGATTTCCAAATATCTCTGGCTTACAATGCAAATGTCGACATATCTTGCTCATATTAAATGTCAATTCGGGGTTGATTGTGACCATGTGTCCATATCATCTTTACTTGAGGACATGGACTGATGGAGCATCCTCTATATGGACCATTGTTGGTCTCAGGGAAGTGAGAAGTTAAGAGGATGAACCACACATTGGCTATTAAAAGTTTTGGCATGCTCATATTTCATTGGCAAAGCAAATCATAAAGCCAAGCAGCAAAAAATTCTGCCACCAGCCATTTTATCTCTATCTTTGAATTTGGCTTACAACTCTAAATGCTTCTGGATGTAGGATCATAGCAAGAATACTCAAAGGCTTCACAAGCAACATTTTCTCTTGGCTACTCTTCCAGATAAGCAGGATCCTCCGAACCAAAGCCCCTGCCATCAGCACGTCCAGGCATGGCTCTGCTGGCTGCCCGTCCTGCCCTATGAGAGACAGCTGGGAAATCCCCTAGTGCCTGCTGTATGGAGAGTCAAGAAATCTGAATTCCGAGAGTGGAATCCGAGAAATACGCTCTCTTGAGACCATTTCTTCCTTGTCGCCCATCTCCACAGACTGGGCTGCGGGTGGGATGGAGACAATGGTTTCCAGCTGAGGAAGAAGCCCTGGGTGTCCTCCCACTTAAAGCTGAGAGCTCTGGGTCTCGTTGCTACTCCTTGTCATAGGACTTCCTGCGCATATCAGAAGAATTCACAGAACTAATTACCAAAGTCAACAGCCACAGGATTTCCAAGCCTCTGTAGCTATAGCTTGTCATGACGGTACATCAGGCTCTCATGTACCATGTGCAAGCGGACTGTGAGCAGAACAAACTAAGGGATGGTGTCTGGGTTTTTCTTGACCCCAAACATCTGGCTACTTGACTGTAGTCCTGAGTTTTCATCAGGAGGTTTGGCATCCCAGTTCTCCCAGGCTTGGATTTTCCGAAATACAGTCAGAAAGAGTACCAGGAAGCCTGAGAGTTTGCTCCCACCAGCGTCATTACCACCCAGACGTCTGGAGCCTGGGAAGGCCCATGGGATGCTCTCGGCAAGCCCCAGAAGAAAGTGCCCAGGTGATTCTCAGTGTGGCAAGGTGAGCAGAGACCAGTGCTCTTGGCCTATCTTCTGAAAAGAACGGAGTACAGTTTAACACTAAAAAGGAAAACAAGAAAAAGAAAGTCCTGTGAGTAATAATGTTCCTCTCATTTTCCTGAGATCTTAAGTACAATTATGAATACCATTCCATCAGTCTATGAAAATATCCTTTGTACTTTTCTAAGTATTTTTCATTCCCACCTCCCACCCCAAATCCTTCTTTCCCTTTCTGTCAAACAATTGCTCAGGGAAATAACATTTTTCAATTGTTTATTTAACATATACTTAGCGTGACTCTCCCATGCGCCACACACTGCTTAAGGCAACAGGGATGGGGCAGTGAACAAACTTGTCCACGAAACCGTGATCTCATGGAAGTTACTAAAGACATTGGTCAGTTCTACTCATTATTCTGCTTGACACCGACACAGCTTTGGTTTGCTTCGGTTTACCAAGATTCTTGGGTATCTTTGTGCATGTGGCTTGTCTCTTAGACTGTAAAACTATGGAAACATCCCCGAAGCCAAGTGGCCCTTGGCCCAGCCAGGCAACCCCAGCCTCAGGACTCAGGCCAGACTCACAAATCCTTATGGATCTTTGGATATAGGGGAGAAAGGATGTCTTCTCTTTCAACTGGAAGACATACCCTCCACACTTAGGGTCCCACAGTTCAAAATTTGAAGAATGGCAGGGCAGGCAGGAGGTGGGGGAGCTTAGACGGTCTTGTTCATTCCTATCTTTCAGGCAGGAAGGTATTCAAAGCATTCTGGGCAAACGAGGCTCTTGATCTTAAAGTCCCGACACCTGAACATTCTGGAATTCCCTCCTTATGTGGAATTGAAGTCCTTTGGACACAGAGCATTTCTATTTGCTTTTGTTTATTCCTCTCCTGCATAACATCCCCGGAGAGGTGGTGGCCCTGGACAAGGCAGCCTTGCCCTCCAGATTCCGACCTCTGTCTCTTGCAGTCAGCACAGGGTAGGTGCTCAGTAGTGGGACTTTTCTCCCATAGCACTGTTTATGATCTGTAATGTATTTTTAAATGTTTTATTCATGTGCTTTCTTACTCATTATCTTTATTTCCCAATGGAACACAAACTCCCTGAGAGCAGAGGCCACATCTATCTTGCCCGTGGCTTTGTCACAGATGTCTAAGACATAGTGGGTGATCAGTCAGGGTTCCTGCTAGTCTTCGGTGCCTTTATGAAAATCAGAAAAAGGTGTCCCTTCTGATTTAGAAAAAGGCGTCCTTTCAGTGCTCACAGATTGGCATAAAGATGGCACCTTTCTGAAAAGGGAAAAAATGTGCCTTCCTCGAGGCAAATATGATCTCAAACCATGCATATGGTTTGGTTAACAGTTTGCAGGTAGCATCCCCTTAGCTCTCAGCTGGGAAATCTTGTGCCATCTACAAACTATGCGACAAGAGATGGGAGCACTGGACCAATAACTTTGGATGAATGAATTAATGAATTAAATAAAAGTTCTTGGAGATATGTGGTGGTTTTAAAACATGTCTGACAATTCTTTGACACTCAGCCCATTGAGAGCTCAGGCTCACTCATTGGTTTCCAGTTGACCAAGAGAATATGGTAGAAGTGAGGCTATATGACTTCCAAGGCTGGGCCATAAGCTGCCAGGCAGATCCTGCCTGGTTCTCCGGAGCCAAGTGCTCAGAAGACCATGGTGAGCTGGTGTTCTCATGGGATTTACTATCTGGTGGGGTGGACTGTCGTGGGGATGGCCATCTAATTTATCATCTAAAGCAGAACACTTTTGAGAGTGAAAAGGGTACTATTCATAATTACAGTGGGACAAAAATCATTACTAGGAACCTTCCCAAGGAAACAGATGCACAAAGACATCACCCTCATTAGAATCGAATTAATGAATTAAGTAATCACTCAATTCAACGGGAACATGTCACTGTAACAGTCATGCTCTGAAGGAAGGGGAAGCCAGTGTTCTGTGAGCCTACAGTAAGGTGGGTTTGACCAGGCAGAAACATTAGGTAGGGCTTCCCTGAGGAAGCAGGCCTGGAACTTAGGCCTTAGACCTGAAGGAAAACTAGCAGGTGGCTTTGGCAAGAGGGAAGGGAGAGGCCCCAGGTGGAGGAAGCAGCACATGGTTAAAGGTCTTTCAGGTGGGAATGTGGTGGGCGGGAGGGTCTGAAAGGAACCAATGTGGCTAGAAAGGAGAGAGCAAGGATGAGGTTGGGGGAGGCAGTCGGGCTGGGTATGGCTGGGGGCTCCATTCCAGGCAACGGGGCCCTGTTGAAACACTACTCCTCGCTGCTCCAACATGGTGAAGACTTCCTCTGAGGGAGAGGGCAAAGGAAGCAGCATTATTCAGCAGCACCTATTCTTGTTTAAGCCTTTTACTGTTAGAGGTTTGAGGTTACATGGCATAGTTTATCTCATAACCTAACGTGGCTGTAGAATTGGTACTGCATTTATAGCATCAGCAGAGCAGAAAATGTGATGTATTTTAGGCATGTCAGTGAAGAAACGACCAGTTCTTGTTCACAGACAAGGAATGACCAGTTCTTGTTCAAGAAAGTCAATGTTTGACTTTCTTGTTCACAGACAATGAAAATCAAACACCCTTTGCTCTCCAAAATAAGGTCTCAGATGTTTTGTTACTTTCACTTAAACTGTTAGGAGGCTTGGAGCCGTTAGTTACTCTGTCTTGCACTGTTTAACATAGCACTGAACGCATGGTACAGGTTGCCAATGAAAGATCAAGTAATAGCTCCGCTGATGATTTATTTTGCTTTAATAAAGTTGCATGAACAAACAAACAAACACAGGTAGCAACATGGCATGACTGACCGGTGTGTGGAAAGGTTAAGGAGGGCCAGGAGGGCTCAGGCAGAGAAATGAGGAGGTAAGAAAGGATAGTAACTTCAGATCCACAATTCCACTCACACTTTAGAATGACACTGGGGCTTGGAGAAGAATATCCCAAAGGTGACTCAGAAGTCCCTTCAGGCAGATGTATAAGGAAAATAACGTTGCATAGGGGTCTGAAGGGTCTGGGGCTCCGATGAAATGGAGGATCCAAAGGTGCGGGTGTTTCCTGAAGAGCCTGGACTCGGGGACCAGTTGGCTTGGTTCAGGTCATAAGGAAGCGTCTTTGGGCAGCTTCTATGTGGGCTGCACCTTGATGGTGGCATTGATGGCAAGAAGATCATCAGAGGGGCAAGGGTGGGTTCCTGGGGCACCTAGTCATGTATGAAGTCCTGTACCTACTGTACTATCTGGCTTCCAAAGAGATCTCAGTCAGCCGATGATCAGAGACATGCACACAATAGAGCTGAGACAAAAGGAAATAACTGTGCAGACTGAGGAGGAAGCAAATACACGAGCCCAGAGATTTTGAAAGGTGAAAGTGTATATGAATCATCTGGGGAACCTAAGAATTATGCAAATTTATGGGTCCCGCTTTCGAAGGCAGACCTACAGTTTCCAAACTGTAGGTCTGGGCTGGAGCCCAGGACTTTGCATGTTTAATAAACTTTCCCCACCCCTAACTGCAAAGTGATTCTGATGCCTGTGGTGTATGGACCACCCTTTGAAAAACACCGCATTATCCTTTAACTAGATGTGGTAATAGTCATTGAGTATCACATTTAATGTTGGATTTCCTGACACCCTAGGCACATGGCGAGTTGACATCTTAGCTGATGGAGAGCCACCTTACCTTCCCACAGAGATGGGCCCATGGAGACCATCATCAGCTCAGCTGAACTACCTTGTCCTACAGTTGTGTCTCTCTGCTGCTAGAGAGGGCTTTGTGTGAGTCCTTGGGTGGGGTTAGGGACAGATGTTGTCACCAAAGTAATGTGGAGCACTCACCACCAGAAGAGCCAGTCCAGGTATGTTTAACTGCTGGGGTGTGCACGGTGAACTTCGCATTGAGAGTGGAGACAGTCTGGCGAGGCCAGGGTTTACTCTTCCTGGAAGAGCCCATCTTCCTGCTGGGAGAGACCCTGGGCAGGCAGGGTGGGATCACCTTTGTTCAGCACGCCCAGGTCTGGAGAAGCCAGCTCGTGTAGGCTATGATACCTCTGAAAGCCCTGTGTGTTCTGCTCAGCTCTTTCTGGGCTGCATTAATTCTATGCTCCTTGCATTTTGTCCCTCTTCTTTATTGATCTTTTCTTGGGTTTCCATAGTCCCTTCTTTGCTTCTGAAAAGCTTGAAAACTCTCCTAGGTATTAAGCAATTAAAAAGGAGATAATGGATGGTGGGTGGATGGCTGAAAAGGACAGACTTTACCTAGGTCACTGCTACCTAAGGTGTGGTCCCCGGACCAGCAGCATCGCCATTTCCTCAGACTCTCAGATTCCACTCAGACTTACTGAATTCAATCTGCATTTTAACAAAATCTCTAGATGAATCCCATGCATGTTAAAGTTTAGAAGGCTGCTGTCCTTATTTCTTCCTCCAACAAGTATTTATCAAGGGCCCCCAAGGGCCAGGCTACACACTAGGTACTGGGAGGTGAATGAAATAACAGATGAGTGAAAATGACATGGACTCCACCCAGTGGAGGGTACAATTAGCCACGAGATAAATAAGTAAAGAAATAAACAAACATATAATTGCAAGTGTGGCAACTGCTAATACAGAAGTAAAAAGTATCAGTGATCACAAATTTAATTTTAAAAACTTGTAAGGCAAACAACAGACTTGGAGAGGGAGTCATCACAGAGTAGTTAGGGGGATCAAAGGGGCAAAGTCTCCCTGAAGAGGTGTCTTTTAAGCTTGAAAGGTAAGGGATGCTTAAAGAAGGAGTTGGAAAATTCTAGAATGGACGACCAAGTCTTGTCCAGGATCATGCAGTGATTCGGAACCTGGGGTGTCAGAGCTCAGGTTGTAAGTTCCTTGGCGAAGGAGGATGCACTGACCATGCTGCGTTATTAGTTCACTTCTATAGGGTCCTCCTCCACCCACCCAAGTTCAGTGTGGCACTGACGAACTTATGCCGACTTCCGTCTTTGCTCCAGGGTTATAAAAGTCTAGTAGACACTGGTCCTATGCCTTGGAAACAGTTATTCCAGGGCCTCCTTCATGGCAGATCCAGATTTATGGGCCAGAAAACTGGCAAAAGATTAAATAAGGAGAGGCTTTGTTGTACTTTTTCTTGAAAAGGCCTTCAAATGTTCCCACTCCCACGGGTACTAAGCACTCTCCAACCACCAGATTCTGATACACGGGGAAACCCACAGCATCTGCTGAAGTCTTCATATGACCCTAGCTCCCGAGTCACCCTTTCTCCCTGCCAGCAGCATCCACACCACCCATTGTTGAAAATGCAGCATCTCAGGCCCCGCCCAGACCTAATGAAACAGAATCTGCATTTTAAGAAGATCCCCAGAAGGTATACATGCACACTAAAGTGAGAAGCCTTGCCCTACCCCACAAGGTCACAGAGGTGATAGTGCATATGTTGGGATCCCAGAAGACAGCTTAAGGTGGTGAAATCCAAGAAAACCAGCAGAGACAAGAGCCAGCCCAGGGAATCTGAAGACACTTACCTGCCATGCAAAGATCGGGAGAGCCAACCACTAGTCCTCACGGACCCAGGGGTGGTCATGGACCCAGGCTGGTCCTAACTGGTCAAGTTGCTATTTCCCAAAGTGAGAGGCATATATGATGGCAGTCCTGGAGATTACTTCAGGTGGTATATGGCCATGGGATTAATTACAGTGCCTTACGGTGTGAGAGTGCTGGTCTCTGATGGCCACAGGAGAAAGCACGTGTTGGGCGCTAGGATGACTGCAGCGCCCACAGATGGAGCTCGGAGGCTGTGACAGGGACTCCAGGCTCTGCCTGCCCCTGGTCTGCTCGGGCTGCCATAGCAAAGGAACACAGACTGAAGCCTTAAACAACAGAAACCTATTTTCTTACAATTTGGGGGCTAAAAGTCCAAGCTCAAGGCATCAGCAGTGTTGGTTTCTTCTGAGACCTCTGTCCTTGGCTTAGAGGTGGCTGTCCCCTCCCTGCGTCCCCACACCGTCCTCCTTCTGTACATGTCTGTGTCCTAATCTCCTCTTCTTATAAAGATGCCAATCACATTGGATGAGGGCCCACCCTAATGTCCTCATTTTAATTTTAATTACTTCTCAGAAGACCCCCATCTCCACCTGGCTGGTGTGGCTCAGTTGGTTGAGTGTCATCCTGCAAACCAAAAGCTCACCTGTTTGATTCCCTGTCAGGGCACATGTCTGGGTTGCGGGTTCAGCCCTCAGCAGGGGTGCGTACGGAAGGCACCCAAGGTTTCTCTCCCTCTCTTTCTGCCTCCCTTCCCTTCCCTCTAAAATAAACAAACAAAAATTAAAGACCCCCATCTCACATTCTGAAGCACTAGGGGTTAGGACTTCAACATATGAATTTGCTATGGGGAGGGGAATACAATTTAGCCCATAACAACCTCCATAGTTGTGCAAATGTCCACAAATCTCCCAACCTCTTTGTGCCTCAGTTTGCCCATCTGATAAAAGGGTATGATGGAACCCACCTCATAGGGCTATAGTGAGAGTTTAACAAGTCAGCACACATGAAATGCTTAGAACAGTACTTGGCACCTAGTAGGCTCCACAAGGGCAACAATCATTATAATGCATGGCACACAGTAGGTGCTCAATGATCTGTTAAATGAATGAAAGAATAATATCCACTTTAAGAAAAAGCATTCAGGACTCCCCTCAGATTTTTGGTTAGGCAAGAGCATCAAGGTAGAACTGTAAAACATTGTTTGGCTTTTGTGGGGAAGGAACAAAGTTTCCCTTACCCTCCAGTTTCTTCTGTTTGGCCTAATAATCAAATGAGACAGATTAGCAAGAGAAAATAACCTAATTTAATACCTACATAGGCATGGGAACCCTGTGTCCATGAGAGTCAGAGGCCCCCCACGCAGCAGAGGTTCAGAGACAGAAAGGGGGACCGAGGATGTACGAGACCCTGAGCTAGGGATGAGGTGCTGCACCTCGGGGCCTCCGAAGGGTCTTTGCAGGATGGTAAGAAGAGCAGATTTCAGTAAACAAAAGTTTGCCCTGCCACACTGGTGGATCTGAGAAGACGGTGCTGACGTCTGATGAAGGTGGTACTGAGATGACCAAATTCATAAGCTTTGTTCTAGAATAAATCTAGGTGATCAAGAATAATGACACAAACTAAGCAAACAACTAGAACAGGAACAGAATCACAGAAATGGAGAGGAGGGTTATCAGTGGGGAGGGGAGAAGGGAGAATGGAGGGAAAGGTACATGGAATAACAGACATAAAGGGTAAGTGCAAAATAGACAGGGGGAGGTTAAGAATAGTATGGGAAATGGAGAAGCTAAAGGACTTATATGTATGACCCATGGACATGAACTAAGGCAGGGCAATACTGGTGGGAGGGGGGTGCAGGGTGGAGGGGAATAAAGGGGCAAAAATTGTGACAACTGTAAATTTAAAAAAAAATAAAAAATAGAAAAACAATGACACAGAGGAAAAGAGAAAGGGTCCAGAGGTATGGGGCCCATTTCTGCATTTCCTAGACAAGGAAAGTGAAACTCAGCTGGTACAAAAAGCAAGACTGTCAGTATTTCCCCTCTGAGCTCCTCCTCCTCATGCTGATTTTATTGATCATGCGCCAAGTGCTAAGCAGCTTACACGCCCTAGCTCATTTACCCTCACCACACTAGGAGCCGGTGCCAGGATTTCCACTTACAGACAAACAAACTGAGGGTCAGACAGGCCAATTAAGCAGGTGGCAGAGCCAAGATTCAAGGGTCTTTGTGGCTCGAAAGCTTGAACAACCATGCTCAGCTCCCTTATTACCCCCACTGAGGCTTCTGTCCTCACTGGCCTCTCCCTTTGTCCACTGACCTGTGCTGCTAGCCACTCCGTTCCAGCCCCAGAGTGCTTCCTCCTAGCCCTCCGCCATGAGGCAGAACACTCTTGGGAAACCCTGATCAAGTGACATTGGCCCAGCACCTCCCTGGCTCCTGGAAGGATCTTTGGGTCTCTTGAGTTGAGGGTCCCAAACCCAGAATTAGTGCTAATGGGGTTGGAGAGATATTGGGAGACTAGCTGTCTCCCTAGAGCGCTTCCCAGTCTTCAGGGTACGGGTGTCACAGCTCCCTGGCTGGCACCCTTGCCAGCCAACGCCCTATACTCACCCAACCAGCTGGACCACACCACCCACATGCCAGCTGGATCCGTTTGGACAGGCACACAGCAGGACCCAGCTCGTCTGCCTCCTGTCGTCCCATCCTCCCAGGTAGCTCAGGTCCAGGTGTTCAAAGGCTCCACCATCCACACCTGAGAGTGCTTTGTGTTCTGACAAAGAAGAGAGGCGAACACTCCTTCCTGGGAGCTTGGGGAGAGGAGAAAGGGAGGCTTATCGATGGGAATTTCTGGTGTGAGAGTGACTTGGCTCTCAACTGTGGGAAGTCACCCCAAAGCCCAAGTAAGCAAATTGGAGGGAGTTGGACAAACTCTGCTCTCACAGACAAGGAGGACCAGGCTGAGGGAGTTCTGATATGGCCTCCTGTTTTTTGCTGGGCCTCAGTGTTCCTATTTGAAAATACAACAAAGAATAGCTTCACTTTGAAGTATTCCCTATGAGAATTTTCTGGGGCTAGACTTAATCCATTGTGCCATTCATTCATTCATTTATTCAAATATTATTTATTGAGCACCTGACAAGTGCCAGGGACTCTGCCAGGCCCTGGAGGCAGTGGGAGGCAAGACACTCAGAGAAGGGCTCTCGTGGTGCTTATAACAAGTGAGGGGAGGCAGACAGAAATAAGCTGACAAATAAGTCAGCAGAATAACCTGAGCTGCTTGCTGGTGTATGCCATGAAGAAAACACAACTGAAGGACATGATAGGCACTGACCAGGGGGACGGGCCGAGGGCGCGGCCCCGTAATTTTGGAAGGCTTCTTTGAGGACACCTTGTAGGAAGGCTGAATTGATGAGAAGAAGTCAATCATGTGAAATAAGGACTGGGGCTAAAAGTTCCAAGCAGAGGGAACAGCAAGTTCAAACACCCTGGGTTAAGAAGAAGTTTGCCTTGTATAAGGAATAAAAAGGTGAGTGTTGCCAGAACACGGTGAGTGACAGGGAAAGTGGGAGGAAATGAGGTCAGAGGGGCTGTGAGTGCAGCAGGAGCCTCCCCACCCCCAGCCACAGGAGCCACAGGGCCTTGGGAGCAGTCTGGAAGTGGGCATCTCCTTCCACCTTCCCTCTTGCTCCCCAGAGCTGGGACTCAGGTTTGGAGAGGGGATTTGATTGGTTTAGGTTGGGTCAGATGTCCGTCCTGGGGCCCGGGGAATGCAGGGCACCTTGTTGAATAGACCCTTCCCTCCCACCCCCATTTCTGCATGAAATGACCACAGGGTAGTTACCACAGCAGAATGGGGTGCTGCTGACCGAGGACGGGGGCCTGGACATTGTGAGCAGAAACCACAGCTGTCTGTGCACTCCACTCCGCTTCCTCCCCCGAGGGCTGACCCAGAGCTGCAAGCCATTCCCTGCTCTCTAAGCCCACTCGCTGTCATCTTCCCTGCCCCCTATCTCGGAGTTGGTGTGATATTTGTTGGTGGCACTCACCTGTCGCTTAAGAGAATCATAAAATAGGAAGAGATCCCCAAGACCATCCCATCCCCCTTGCACTTGGAAAAGGGGGAAACTGAGTCTGGGGTGGCCAGCAGCAGTGGGGCTCCTAATTTACCTCACCGTGAGATTCTGCCACTTCTTTTAGGGTTCGCAAGGGAATATCTTGTTCCCCTGCCCCATGCCCTCCACAGTCTTATTACACCCACATGGGAGTATAATGAAGTGGGTTTTCTCTGCACTGTGCAACCAATCTAGTCAAGCAGTTTGCATCACACCACATAGCATAAAGAACCCACTATGCACTGGGCTGACCAGCTGTGTGACTTTGGTCAGGTCACTAACCTCTCTGTGCCTTCATTTTCTTATCTATGAAATGTGAACAATACCACAACTGCTTACTTCCTAGGGTTGTTGGAAAACTGAGTTCATATACTTAAAGCACTTAGAACAATCTTCAGCATGTATTCCATTTGAGATGGTGATGTATGCATTCCTAAACCCCTACAGTGCCTTGCGCACACTACATGCTTTGAAATACTTTGTCGATTTCTTTTGTTCATTTATTTCAGCCAACACTTACTGAGCACTTTCAGGCCCAGAAACTCACAGCGAACGGGCCAGACAAGGTCCCTGCCCTTGAGGAGTTTACTTGCTAGGGGTAGAGATAGACCAGAAAGAAAAAACCAAATCAATAAACAAGACACTTTTTTTTTTTAAATCCTCACCTGGGGATATGTTAATTTTAGAGAGAGAGAGAGCAAGAAACATGGATGTGAGAGAGAAACATGGATTGGTTGCCTCCTGTACACACCACAACAGGGCATGGAACTTGCAACCTAGATATGTGCCCTGACTGGGAATCAAACATGCAGCATTTTGGTGTACGAGACAACACTCCAACCCACTGAGCAACCTGGCCAGGGCCAAGGCACTTTTAATAGTGATAAATATTGGGAAGAAATAACAGAGTGACGGAGACAATGCTGGGGGAGCTGTTTTAGGCAGGGTGATCTGGGAGGTGTCTCTGAATGGTAACAGGCAGAATGGAAGAATTATCAGCCACAGGAAGAGTGTTTCATATAGGAGAATAAAGAGCAAGCACAAAGGCCTTGGGGTAGGAAGGAGCTCAGTGTGTGAGGAAAAAGGTGGAGGCTCCCGTGACTGGACCGAGCAAGAGGAAAAGGAGAATCAGATGGGCAGGCAGAGGTCACTGAGCAGCACTCACAGGCTCTGGTAGGGTTTGAGTTTGATCTTCAGGGCAACGGGAAGCCCAGGAACAGTTTAAGCAGGGGAGTGATTGATTCAACTTACGTTTTCCGAAAGTCACCTGCAGCTCTAAGGAAAACAAATTGAAGGGGACAAAAGTGGAAGGTGAGAGACCAGTTGTGAGCTCTTGAGAAAAGGTAATAATGGAGAGCCCCATCCTTAGGTCCCTATAGAGCATTTCGACAGGCACCCAGGCAGTGCCAATCAAATTAAACAGCTCACTGGCCAGCAGGCTGTTCCTAGCCTGGTCCTTGTTTGCAAGGCTGCATTATTCCAAGAGGGAAAGAAGTGAACTCCCTATATCCAGATGCCGTGGGCAGACAACTAGAACTGAAGCACCCCTGCCTGGAACTCTGGTCCAAGATCAGCCTGTGCTCAGCCAGCCCCTGTGGGGCCCCATCCTCTGGTCCTTCTCACCTCCTGGTAGTGCTCAGGGCAGAAATCCAGCCCTGCCCACCCTGGGCTGTGCACTGATAACCTCCCTGAAGGGGAAGCCATTTGTTTGGAAGGAAACGGTGCAGAAGGAAGCAGTGCCCACACTGAAAATAGGACCGGGGCCGTTTCCAGGGCTGAGATCCCAGAGGCTGAGGAACGGGAGGCCTTCCCAGGGCTGTGGAGGTCTGATTCAGTTTGCGCCGGCTCCACCTGGCCCCAGAAAGCTTCCAAGAATTTGAGTTTGACACCATTTGGGGGGACCTGTGCTAAGCTACTGGGGACATTTATGGCTTTCAACCCTCAGTCCTGTGAAGTGGGTTCAGGAGGAAGGTCACGATGCCCAAAAGTGTCTTTGGGGCTGACCCTGTCCCTGCTGCCTGTTTCAACCTAGCACATTGTTTTTGTCCCTATCCCACCACATGTCATGGGGGAAAGGACAGGATGCCTGGAATTACAAACACTTAACTGAACACTGCAGCCCCTGGTGAGCTTTTAAAAGATGCTGCTGCCAAGACCTCACCTCCACCCAATTCAGTCGGGCTCTTGGGTGGGGCCATTCCCTGGTCTTTTAAAAAAGCTCCCCAGGGGATCCTAAGGTCAACCTTGGCTTTAGGAATTTTCCAGCTTGGACATGGTCAACAATGTGGTGATTGCAGCGGAGTGAGGGACAGGTACAGGTGAAAGAGGGTATAAGGGGGATAAATGGTAATGGAAAAAATACAATAAAATAAACACACACACACACACACAAAAACCTTGCAGCCTCAGTGCAGATCCAAATTGATTGCATCCCTTGGCAAGTACCACTGGACGGAGGGACGAATCATCTTCTTGAATCTTTACAGCAAGGCTCCTTCCAGTTGGCTTTTCCTCAGGTTCACCAAGCACCCACGTGCCCGGAAACCCAGACTTTGGCCTTCCTCTTCCCTATTACCTTAAAAGCTGAGGAAGGACAGAAAAGAATTTTTTTAAAGATACTTTATGAATCACCTTGACTAAGTCAATAGTTGGTCATATTTTCTTTTGTTCCCCCAAACTCTTCTATTAACCCAATGAGCAAATATTTTTTAATATTTTTTTGTTGCCACTCACTGTGCTAGACACAGGGAACACTACGGTCATGCTCCTCCCTTCACGGGAAGGACAGACAGTAAACCGGAATCAGGCGCCCTGTGGTCAGCGCTCTGAAGATGACGAAGGCGATGGGCTGGGTGAGGTGGATGGAAATGGGCGCGTCAGGGAAGCTCTCCCTGAGCAGGTGAAATTTGGACCGAGACCTGGAACATGAGAGTAAGTCAGATTTATCGTTTTTACTTTATTTTTCCCCTTTGCATCTTACAGATTTTCGTTTCTAATGAAGTGAATATCAATCTTTAATATTCCACATTTTAAAAAAAGTTTTGGTGGGGATCCTCTTATTTTTTTTCCAGAGTAAAACTGTCATAAGACCAAATAGTGAGAAAAGCACTGTAGTTTATCCTCAGCCAGGACTGGTCCATTTTTTGTTTTGATTATTGTGATGGAATTACAAACCATTCCTATATAAGGTCCTGACTGGGCTGAGGATTTTGTTCATTATAGCCCAGGAAGCTTATTTGTGGTGGCCTATTGCATTTGGACAAGTTTGCTTGTTTTCTCAGTTTTTTTCCATTTTGTTTATTTTTTTCACTTTTTTACTTTATTTCTTATTTCTTCAGTTTTTTTCTCTTTCTAATTTTTATATTTTTTGTTACTTTTATTTTGGTGTTTTTCATTTTTTATTTTCTTTTTCTCAATTTTATGTTTTTATTTATTTTGTTATTTTTATTTTTTCATTTAAATTTTCTTTTTCTCAATTTTTTCTTTTTATCTGTTACTTTTATTCTGTTTTTCTCATTTTTTCTTTTTATTTATTTTTTCATTTTAAATTTTTTTCTCACATGTTTTTGTTTTTATTTTGAAGTCACCGTGTCTAATGAGTCTGCAGCCGTCTCTGCCAACGAGAGGTGCCGTATTGGCATTTACATCCTACTGAACACCATTGGCAAGGGACCCTTTGCCGAGGTGAGATTGGCCCAGCACATTTTGACCCTCACAGAGGTGGCTGTGAAAATGATGAGTGGGTGGGGCTTCCCAAAATTTTTCAAGAAGTTCATTGACTTAAGAGCTTAAATCACCCCCACATCACCAAATTATTTGAGCTGATTGGCAATTGGCACTCCTGGGACCAATATATTCCTCTTCATGGCACATGTGAGTGGAGGGCACTTATGTGACTGTCTCTAGAACTACGGCCGCAGGACAGAGGAGGAAGCCAGAACCATGTTCTGGCAACTTATATTAGCAGTACAGTACTGCTACCAGAGGAGAATCATGCACCAGACCCTGAAGGCAAGGAACATACTTCTGGACAGTGAGCTAAATATCCAACTAACAGACTTTGGCTTCAGTATGGAATTTCCACACCATAAACTGTACACCTTCTGTGGCATTGCCTCCTATATGGCCCCGGAGATCTTGCAGCTCCAACCCTATGATGGCCCAAAGGTCAATGTATATGGAGCCTGGGGGTCATTCTCTACAGGATGGTGACAGAGAAACTACCATTTGTGGGGAAGAACTTTGGGGAACTGAAACAGCATACATTGAATGGGCAATTCCATGTACCATACTTTATGTCTCTAGAATGTCAAAAACTGTTAAAAAGTTAATGATTGTTGACTCTAGCCAAAGAACAACCCTGGAAGATCTAATGAATGATCCAAGGGTCAATATTGGCCAGGAGGGGGAACTGAAGCCATACAGTGAGCAGCCATGGTGTGACATTAACCCCCAGGTAACAGAAATAATGAAGAACCTTGGATTTAAGCAGCACAAGATACAGAAGTCAGTAAAAGAAAGAAAATAGAACAATATTAAGGGCACTGGTCTTATCCTACACACCACAGAAAACAAAAATGAAGGGCCTCACCATCAAGGTCAGGCCCTGCCCCTGCCCTGACTCCAACACCCGTCTTCCACAGTGAAAAACGAAAAAAGTGAAAAACGAAAAGAGGCTGAGGAATCTCAGGGACAACCTGAAACATTCCAATATCCAAATTATAGGGGTGCCAGAAGGAGAAGAACAACAGCAAGAAATTTAAAACTTATTTGAACAAATAATGAAGGAACACTTCCCCAATCTGGCAAAGGAAATAGACTTCCAGGAAGCCCAGAGAGTTCCAAAGAAGTTGGACCCAAAAAAGAACACACCAAGGCACATCATCATTAAGTTACCCAAGATTAAAGGCAAAGAGACAATCTTAAAAGCAGCAAGAGAAAAGGAGAGAGTTACCCATAAAGGAGTTCCCAGAAGGCTATCAGCTGATTTCTCAAAAGAAACCTTGCAGGCAAGAAGGGGCTGGAAAGAAGTATACCAAGTCATGAAAGGCAAGGACCTACATCCAAGAATACTCTATCCAGCAAAACTTTCATGTAGAATGGAAGGGCAGATAAAGTGCTTCCCAGATAAGGTCAAGTTAAAGGAGTTCATCATCACCACACCACTATTATATGAAATGTTAAAGGGATTTATCTAAGAAAAAGAAGATCAAAATATGAACAGCACAATGACAACAAACTCATAATAACAAATGAACCTAAAAAAGTAAAAGAAAGAAAAACAACGAATACAAAAACTAAGCAAACAACTAGAACAGGAACAGAATCAGAGAAATGGACATCACATGGAGGGATTTCAGTGGGGAGGGGGAAGGGAGGAATAGGGGGAAAAGGTGCAAGGAAGAAGAAGCATAATTGGTGGGCATTAAATAGATGGGGAGAGGTCAAAAATGGTACAGGAAACAGAACTCAAAGAACTTATATATACAACCCATGGACATGAACTAAGTGGGGCAAGGATGCTGGAGGGTTGGGGGTTACAGGGTGGAGGGGGCGGTAATGAGGGGAAAATTGGGAAAACTGTAATAGCATAATTGATAAAATATAATTTAAAAAATAATAAAATTATTACTTGCAAAAAAAGAAAGAAAGAAGGTATCCGGCATCTCCATGGCCTTCAGAAGCTTCATATCCAAAATATCGGCTGAGCTGGGAGGGCAGCCTGGAGCTCTCTGGGGGTCAGGGAGTGAGGCTGCCCTCCCAGTGGGTCCACCTCTCAGCCCCATCTGAATGAAACTTCAGAGACTGGACCGTTTTTCCCGGGGCCCTTCTCCCCTCCCCGGCTCTCCTTAGCTCCCATGATTGTGGAGGTTCTTATTAAGGTATTTGATTCTCTCAAATGTGGTAATTAACTTGATGCTTAAAAAAAAAAAAAAAAAAAAAAAAAAAAACAACCTTCCCAGGGAATCCTAATGTCAGTCAGATGAGAACATTGGCTTTAGGAATTTTCCAATTCTGTTTCTCGGTCCTGACTCATTGTCTGAATCTCCTGGGCAGGTTTTTAAAAAATAAATCCATATCGGGGCCCCACCCCCGCCCTGGACTGATTAAGCCAGGATTGCTGTAGTTTTTAAAATCTCCCCCAGGTGACTTCAAAAGGCAGTCATGTGGAGAACCTCTGACAGTCTACTCTCTGCAGTGTACAGGTAGGGAGACTGGAGCCCAGAGAAAGGTTGACTGACCCAAGGTCACGCAGCAGCTAGGGGCAAAAGCAGAGCTTAATACCAGGACTCCGGATTCCCAGGCTGGCACTGCACACCCTGACAGGGGAGGTCTCAGATAGTCTGATCAGGGAGGTCAGACCCCCATCTGAGACCAGCTGCTTGTGAGGTGGGTAGGATTGAAAGAATGGCCCCTGGTGACCCTTGCTTTTGTACGATCCCCTCCTTGTGGTATGGGGAGCCTGTGAACGTTTGAGCTGTCACTCCTGTGGTTCTGTTACCTTACACAGCAAAAGGATTTTATCAGATCCTAAGGGTGGTTATCCCGGTGGGCCTAATCTAATCACACAAGCCATTAAATACAGGGAGTTTTTCCTCTGGCTGGTGATATTGAGGACTCAATGCGCCGTTGCTTGCTTTGAAGATGGAGGAGTCATGTGAGAAGGAAAGCAGTGGTCGCAAGGAATTGAGAGCGGTCCCGCTGAGAGCCAGCAATGGAATGGGGACCTTGAAAAACAACCAAAAAGAGCTTAATTCTTTGAACAAACCAAGGGAGTCTGGAAGTAGATTCTCCCCAGAGCCTCCGGTTAAAAGCTGACAGCCTGATTTCAGCCTCACGAGGCCCAGCGTAGAGAACCCAGCCCCGCCATGTCTGGACTGCTGCTCTATAGAACTGGGAGCTAATGGACGCATGTTGTTTTGTGTTGCAAAGTTTGTGGGAATTTGTTTTGCACCGCAGAAAACCAATACACTTGCTATAGTTGAAGGAGGAACCGTGGAGTCCTGACCCTCATCCCACAGAACAAGGCACCCAGAAGGGAGGGCAATTCCAAGAAGAAAGAACGAAAGTGAGGTTGGAGGCCTGTTGGTAAAGCGGCCAGGCAGACAGACCAGCCAAGGGGACGGTGCGACCAGGTGGGCAGGGAGCGTGGCCATCACCCCCTTCTCAGAACTCACAGGGGGAGGTGGCACAGAGAGTTCATGAATGTTGTGGTCTGCAGACAGAAGGGGATGATGGCAAAGGCAGAGATTTGGGGCACTTGACAGACCAATACCATTCCACAGACTTCGACCAACACCTGCGGTGAGATTTGGAGGCCCCTAGGATGTAAGCCCCCTGAAGGCAGGACCTCGCCTCCTCTTGCACCTAGGAGGTAGGACCTGGTCAGAAGATCCTCGCCCCAACTGCTGCTCTCCTCACAGAGCTGGCTGGGCCCCTCCGGGGTGTGCGCAAGCTGAGGCCAAGCCAACCCTGAACTTGGGCAGGCCAAGTTCCCAGAACACTGTTTCTTCCCCTTCCTCTCTTCTTTGTTCTCCTTTTTCCTTCCCTTGAGGGTTTCTGGAAAGACTCTGTGCCTTGGTAAGGTGTCTAATTCCACCACCACTTCCTCTGTGTGCCATATTGTCCCCATTTAATATACTGCACTCCCAAGCCTGCTCCATCTGCTCCTTATCGCATCATCCGTTTTATTTCCATCTGAAATCACCCGGCTCCTTTGTTCATCTTCTGCAGGGCCAACACCTCCCCCGGCCTTCATAACAGAAGCTCCACAACATCAGGGGCCATGTTATCCTGGGACCTGAAGAATCAACTGGGACAAACCCAGGGGAATGAGTGACAGAGTCACAGGGAGAGCAGCCTGGAGGCTCCAGACGGAGGGGAGGGGCTACTGGTAAAGAGGTGCTGCCTTCCTGGATGTCCCCTCTGCATCGCACCCCAGGCCCCTGGGGCTCAGCTAGTAGGACCACCCCCCCAACCCCCACCCCAGTTCAGCCAGGCCATGCCTACTCCCTGCCTGGGAAGTTCTGGAGGGTCCCCTGCTCCCAGGGATCTGGGTTCAGAGAGACGAAGGGAAGAGAGGGAGGCCATGACCCTGATAGCATCTTGGGGCAACTTTTTCCCGCTCTGCAATTCTCAGAGCTCAATGCTCACCAAACCATTTGCAGTGAAGGACCAGTTTGTTTGCCTGGTTTTTGTGGCCAATCCATCAAAAGTTCCATCACGTACAATAAAAATCCTCATGTGCCTGCATGTCCCGGCAATGGCTAACTGCTGGAAAGATTTCTAAACCCTGACTCCCATGCTCTGCTCAGCTCTCCGTGGGCTGGTAGCAACTTGCGCACAGTTTGTGGACCACACTTTGAGTGATCCATCTTACGGAAGGGTGGGTGTGTACTAGCTGCTACAAGGCCCACCCCAGAGACCTACCCAGGGGCTGGCTGCCAGAGTGATGGGGTAAGACCCTGATGTTCTTAGGCTGAATGTCCTATACAGACAGGACAGACAAGAGCCAGGGTGGGAACTGGGAGAAAACAGCAAGAGACAGGCTGGCGGGGTGTCCACTGGGGAGGGAGTGGGGGTGAGGTGGACTCTCCTAACCCATAATCTCTCTCCTTGACCCTCCCGCAATTCCTAGGAATCCTCTTCAGAGGAGGGAACAGTTCTGCCCTACTCTGTGCTTGCCACCACCCATGCCACTCTGCCCTGGAGTTTCTAAAATTTTCTCAAGTTGTTTGTCTTACACTTTCTGGCTCAGATTCAAGTCCAAGAGGAATTTTTGTACTAATGATACAAAATCAGGGTCACAGGACCTCGAGACTCCAGGCCCAGTCTGGGAACAGCTGGGTTCAGTTCCTGGGTGGCAGGCCCTGCTGATACTGTCCCTGCCCAGTGTTCAGATGGCAGCTCAGATTGCCCCGCCCTGCCCCTCCCTGAGCTCTCGAGAAGCCTGAGATGCAGAGGACAGGTGAGATCGAAACTCTCCCACTCCTTCAAGAGGGGGTGGCCTGTACCCCATGGGCTGGCTGCCACGGTTTCTGGGCAGGGAACTCAGGAATGCCTCTCCCTCCACGTCTTGCACACAGTAGGCACTTGGAGTATTTGCTAAGGCCATGCCTGGTCTGCAGCCATGCCTGGATGCAACCCTGCCCTGCCTGGCACCCCCTCCCTAGCTCTTAGCCCGTGGTGGCCACATTGTTCCAATTCCTTCAGGTTTGGAATGTCTCTGTTTACCATCAATGTCAACGTGACTCAGAGAACCTTCAGCTCCGAGAGACCTGCTGGGGTCTCCTGGGGACACAGGGCTGAGCAATGGGAGCAGATCACCCATCAAGCCCCCTTCATGATTTGCTATGTTGGAGACCCCAACCCATGCACATGGCCATACTGGGCACTGGAACCAAGTAACCAGGTGGATGTTATGCAGTGGGAGTCCATGGGTCCTCGAAGCTCTGCCCAGGCTCCCAGCACTATCTCCTTGCCTTTTCTTTAACAGGATATGAGGAACAATGGGTCCTTCTCCAAGAAGCCACCCCTCCCTCTGGGCTTTTGATCACATAGGTCTCTATACCTGCCATGACCTTTCCTACCTCCCATTTCTGCCTGTTCAAACCCTCCCTGTTCATGTCTCAGCTCTATAGCTAGACAGCCTGGATTGGAATCTAACCACCGCATTTCTAGCTGTGTTGCTTAGACAAGCCACTCAGCCTCTCCATGCCTCTGTTTTCCCATTTGGAAAGTGGAATGTTGGGGGCCTTTCTCATTTTCGTGGCTGCTGTCATCTTCAAATCACCTTTTTGCCTCTGGGGAAGTGCTCGTAGTATGAGCCTGTACTCACTGACATGCAAGTCAGAATTCAATTTCATAGCCGCTTTGTACTTAGGACCCAAGCACTCAATCATAAACCAGATGCAGCCATGTAAGACATCCATGCAAACTGGGGCGGGTGGAGTCAAATTGGCAACATCTTTGCTTTTGGTGAACATGTGGCAGAGGCCACTGGATCTTTGGGGGCTGCTGTGGCTGGGCTGAGTGTCTGCAGGGGCCCTGGTATTATGAAAGTTGCACGTTTGCTAAAGCATTCCCCATGGGATTTGCACCTTGGCTATCTATCATGCACACCTAGTTTTCTGTCCTCCCATCCGATGTTTAGAACACTACCTAATATTTTTTTATAAAAGCCTTTTCTACTTAAATTAGCCAGAGTAGATTTTGTTACTTGCAACCAAGACCTGTAGTGAATTCATGGGGACCATTAAATACCCTAACATCTACGGTGGGAAATCAAGAGCAAGCCAGTCCAGCTCTTTGATGATCTTCCTTTTATCTGGGATGTCCAGCTTCATGGTTTGGGGATGGTGTCCTATGCCTGTGTCTGAGCCTTCCTTCCCCCTTAAGAAGCCCTCAATCTCCTGGGGCACACCAGGTGCCAGGGTCAGCCTTAGTTCTACCCGTTCCTCAGAGATAAAACCAGGACAGCGGACTCATATGCCCCGGGGGCCCTATTCTCTGAATCTGGCATTGAAGTAAGACCTGTTTGCTGCAGGTGATCCTGCAGCTGGAAGCAGCCCCTGGCCCCACGAGAGGCCCCCTCCACGCTGACTGGTGGAACTGTAACAGTGGAAAATTGTAATTGGGAACTGTAATCCACCCCACCGTTCTTTTGGCATTGTTTTTGTAAGTGTGGACTCTGACCAATTCGTAGGTTGTAGATGAACAGCATGTTTGTATAAGAATCCTAGGAACTAACTTCGGAAGGTATAGCATCTGATCTTGAGGCATCCCAGCTCCAGGATATTTGCTGACCTTCAACCATGGAGCCAGAGTGATGTGAAGCTGGGATGACGTGAAGCCAGAATAACTGAACCAGGAAAATGCACACCAGACCATCACTTGCCTTATCGGAATGGACCGTACTCGTCTGCACACGGAGAAGTTTGCAAGCCCCTCCTTTGATCTCTTTGTTCTGTTCCCTGCCCCCTCCTCATAAAAACCTCTGCCTGCACTGAGACGTGGAGATGGGCTTTGTGACATGAATCTCCCATTTTCCAGGAGAAAGGCTTTGAGATGTGAGTCCTCCATCTTCCAGATGGCTGCTGGCATCTGCAAATAACTTTCCTTTACATCAGCACCTGCCTCGAGAGTACTGGCTTTCATAGGACAGGCAGCCCGACCTACGTTCGGGTACAGTATGAGAGTAGACCTGTGATCCCAAGTCCCAGCTAGTCAAGTAACTCAGCCAGCCCTGCATATGGTTCCTACATCTACAGCCAAGCCATGGGCAGCTCTGGGGGGAAAGGTCTTAGACTCCACTGCCTTGCTATCCCAGCCTAACGTCTCCCTTTAGTCTCCCCACTTTCTGTTCATGAGGAGCTGCCCCCACATAGCCACTCTGGGCAGGGCTGGCCTCCCAGGCTTTCCAAGATCGGTCACTGAGGGAACTGGCATAAACTTGCATCAGGAGCATGCCCATGATGCCGCTTCTCTCCATTTGCCCGTTTTATTCACCAAAACAGGTCACCTATGAGAAGAGTTCCTTTGCCCCACTGGGGTGAACAGTGTCCCCCCAAAATCCAGGTCTACCCGGAACCTCAGAATGTAATCTTATTTAGAAATAGGTTTTTGAGGAACTTCCAGCCAAGATGGAGGCGTAGGTAGACACACTGTGCCTCCTCGCACAACCAAAAGAGGAAAAACAACAATTTGAAAACAAAAAACAACCAGATCTGACAGAAAATCCAATGTTTGGAAGTCTCACAATGAAGAAGTTAAAGAAGACAAGTTCATCCAGACTGGTAAGCGGGGCGAATCCGGGCAGAGAGTACAAGGCAAGTCTGTGGAGCGGTGGGGGCAATGCTGCAGCTGCCCCGAGAGACCCGCGGCTGGCCGACCCGGACCCACCTGGCGGTACCTCATTCGCACGCAGATAAACCGGGAGGAAAAGCTGGGGAACGGAGCAGACCACACAGCCCACCATCTCAGGGAAATAAAGCCTCAAACCACCGATTGAAAACACCTGTGGGGGTTGAGGTGGCAGTGGGAGGAACTCCCAGCATCACAGCAGAGTTCATTGGAGAGACCCACAGGGACTTAGATATCCACAGGCCCACTCATCCGAGAGCTGGTGCGGAGGGTCTCAATTTGCTTGTGGGTGTGGTGCAGAGGTGACTGGGAGCCAGCAGAGAATGGAGCAAGTGCCAGTGTTCTGCCTCAGGCCCCTCCCCCACAGGCAGCATCAGGACTCACAGAAGTGGGTTGCCCCACCCTGGTGAACACCTAAGGCTCCATCCCTCAAAGTAGCAGGTGCAAAGAGAAAGGGAAAGATGGCCCAAATGAAAGAGCAGATCAAAACTCCAGAAAAAATACAACTAAACCACAAAGAGAGCCAACCTATCAGATGCACAGTTCAAAACACTGGTAATCAGGACGCTCACAGGATTGGTTAAATTTGGTCACAAATTAGATGAAAAAATAAAGAATATGCTGAGAGAAATGAGGGGAAATGTACATAGTGATGGGAAGGAAACTGGGACCCAAATCAATGGTGTGGACAAGAAGGAAGAGAAAAACATTCAACCAGAAAGGAATGAAGAAACAAGAATTTTAAAATTTGAGGAGACCCTTAGGAACCTCTGGGACATCTGTAAACATCTGAACATCCGGATCATAGGGGTGCCAGAAGGAAAAGAGGAAAACCAAGGGATTGAAAGCTTATTTGAACAAGTAATGAAAGAGAACTTCCCCAATCTGGCAAAGGAAATAGACTTCTAGGAAGTCCAGGAAACTCAGAGAGTTCCAAAGAAGTTGGACCCAAAGAGGAACACACCAAGACACATCATAATGACATTACTCAAGATTAAAAATAAGGAGAGAATCTTAGAAGCAACAAGAGAAAAGGAGACAATCACCTACAAAGGAGTTCCCATAAGACAGTCAGCTGATTTCTCAAAAGAAACCTTTCAGGCAAGAAGGAGCTGGAAAGAAGTATACCAAGTCATGAAAGGCAAGGACCTACATCCAAGAACACTCTATCCAGCAAAACTTTCATTTAGAATAGAAGGGCAGATAAAGTGCTTCTCAGATAAGGTCAAGTTCAAGGAGTTCATCATCACCCAGCCTTTATTATATGAAATGTTAAAGGGATTTATATAAGGCATGGAGGGGTATCAACAGGGGAGTGGGAGGGGGAGAGAGGAGGAGAAAGTACAGAGAATAGGCAGTGTAAACGGTAGGTAGAAAACGGACAGGGGGAGGTTGAGAATAGTATGGGAAATGTGGAAGCCAGGGAACTTATGTGTATCACCCATGGACAAAAACTAAAGGGCGGGGAATGGGGGGCGTGCAGGGCAGGGGGGAATAAAGGGGGGAAAATGAGACAACTGTAATAGCATAATCAATAAAATATATTTAAAAAAAAGAAACAGGGTTTTTGCAGGTGGAGTTAGCAATTAAGATGCGGTCTCACTAGATTAAGGTGACCCTAATCCAATGGCCGGTGTCCTTATACGGGGAAATCGGACAAACGCGCACACAGGGGATGCGGCCATGTGATGACAAAAGCAGAGATGGGAGTGAAGCAGCTGTAAGCCAAGGAGCACCGAGAATTCTCGGCCACCACCGGAAACGGGGACACATTCTCCCTTAGAGCCCCCAGGAAGAACCAACCAGCAAACGCCTTGATTTTGAACTTGTGGCCTCCAGAATTGTGGGGAATCAATTGCTGTTGTTTGAAGCCACTTAGATGATGGCAACTTGGTACAGCAATCCCAAGAGACTCACACAGTTCTGTTTTGTTTTTTGTTTTGCTTTGTTTTTCTAATTAGTATGGTCATGCAAGGCACAGAGGAAAGCAAGGGAAAGGAGAGAGTGCTAGCGAGATTTTTCTGACTTGGGCTCTGTAGGCAAATGAACGTGAATTACTCATCTCTTCTTCCCTGTGATGTTTGTAATTTAAAGATGGCTAGGATACATTAGGAAATTTTGTATAAGGAGCTCAGGGCCTTCTGGGAAGGAAGTGATTGAAATGCTGTCCAGTAGAAATAAAATGGGAGTCACATATCATTTTACGTTTTCTAACAGCTACATTAAAAATGGAGAAATAGGTCAAATTAATTTTAATAATATATTTTCTTTACCCTAACATATCCCAAATATTATTTTAGCGTGCAATCAAGATAAAACATATCGACAAGATATTTATATCCTTTTTTTGGTACTAAGTCTTCAACACTTGATGTGTATTTCACACTTAGAGCAAGTCTCAGTGTGCACTGGCTACATTTCAGGTGCTCAGTGGCCACCTGTGGCTTGCGGCCCCTGTATTGGGCAATGCAACTATCACCTTGGACAGTTAAGTCTTTCTTTCTAAGGTTCAAAGCTATCCCAGACCTCCTGGGACATATAGGATGGTTGACCAAGGTGGGGTGTCAGAGGAAGAGCATGAGTCTTAAGAAAAATAAAAGCCCTGGCCAGGTGGCTCAGTTGGTTGGAGCATCATCCCATGCACCAAAACACTGCAGGCTCAATTCTTGGTCAGGGCACACGCCTAGGTTTCGGGTTCAATCCCTAGTTGGGGTGCATATGGGAGGCAATCAACTGATGTTTCTTTCTCACATTCTCTCTCTCTCTTTCTGTCTCTCTCTCTCTCTCACACACACACACACACAACACAAATCAATAAATATATCCCCAAGTGAGGGTTTAAAAAAACTCACTGACACATTAAAATTATGTCTTCATTCTCTCAATTAAAAATCCAGCCTTCTGCAGCCGCCCTCTACAGGATCCCTTGTGAGCTCTGAGCTCCTATTTCCTCATCAATGGGACAGGGCCAATTGTGGTACCTCTCTGAGGATTAGAATCAGTTGTGAATTGGGTATGTAAGCCCTGAAGAGCAGTATGAATATAATGTAATTGTAGTGGGATTTATGCCTACACATAAAGAGCAGCCAGAACAAGGGAAGCGTTAAAGAGAGCTGGCCCTGCAATACCTCCCCAGATGGTGGCCAAATGCTGTCCCCAGGCAAGCAGTTCTTGTCAACAGAGGCTTTTCCACTGGTGACAGTAGGATCACCTGTGGGAAGTTGGAAGTCGAGGGCTGATCTGGACCTCAGGGAGTACGGTGTGCGAGAGCCCTGCCCCACCTCTCAGGGAGCTTGCAATTCGGGATCCCTCCACTCACATATCCAATCTGATTCCTCACTGTAAACGCAGTATGAATGGGGCAATTCCCTTCGCGTGCTTGTCTCTATGGCCACAGCCCAGCTGCCAGTGGAGCAAGCTGGTAAGTCTGACTGCTTATCTGAAAGCCTTTACTGTGATCCTAAGCCAGCCCTCTGAGTCGTAATGGGTTGGAGTGGGCTGGACCCGGGTTCTTTCCTCTAAAACCCACCCCACCGCAAAGCCTGTTTCATCCAAACCTGCACAACGAGTAAGGAAACAGGTTCCACACAGACCTGGCACCTTCAGCTCTAGGAGGGAGGTGGGGCAGGTAGAGAGGGTGAGGATGGGCAGGGGCTGATGAATCCTTAAAGCTTCTAGACTACAAAATGCAGGCATGTGAGCCTTGACTAGATGCTCTAGGAAGAAAAGCCTCATGTGTGATCTTGGTGTTGGAAGACATTAACACTGAGTAAGCTGAACATGGGTTCATCATGGCCATTCGGGATCAAGCATAAAACCTGGGCCTTTGGACTCGGTCCAAGGTTGTTTGTTGGTATGCCGTCCAGTTATTCTGAGTGTCCAGGGTCTAAAGCAACGTATCTGTATGTATAATCCAAGGGCCACAAGTGAGGGAATCCCCTGGGGGGAGGGGAGAGAATGGTCCTTAGAACATAGTTTCTGGACCTCAGGGAAGACTTACTGAATTGGAACTTGTGGGGCTGGGGCCAAGGAATCTGCACTTTAACTACTTCTGCCAAGTGATCTTTAGAGAGAATGACATTTCACATACAAAAATGCATAGATTTTGAGTAATCTGAAATTGTCTGCCTGGGACTCAGTTTCCAGGTATGTTAAATAAAAGTGTCCAAGTCAATTTCTGAAGGACTTTGTAACACTACTTTCTATGGCTACCCTTACCCAGCAGGGGCCAAACTCATGCCTCTAACCCCGGGGCCACCAGCCATCAGGAGTGCAGGACCCACTCGGCACAAGCAGTAGGGTCTGCGTACCCCGCCAACCGGTCTTCCCCCGGATTACTGCTGGGAATGTGGGTCCAAGGCACCAACACCTCTAGTTTCCCAAGAGGGAGCCAGGAGACAGATTTTTCTATACATCTCTTGCAATGCATTTAAACAATACGTCTAATTTCTAGATGTTTCAGCTTTGTGTGGAAAAACTGGAGATGCCAGCTTGCATCCTCTAATTTTTATGAAGCATTTGGCCAGAAACTGAGAGCATAACTACTTCTAAGCCATAGGTAGCCTTCCTGGTCTATGCTCAGCAAAAAGCACCCTTTCTCTGAGCATTTGAACCAGTGACCTTGGGCAAGTGACTTAGCCACTAAGTGCCTCAGTTTCCTCATCTGTAGAATAGAGATAAAAATAGTTTCTACCTCATAGAACAGCTGTGAAGATTAAGTGAATTAATTTTGTAAAGTGTACATGAAATAAGTGCCTGCTAAATATTCGCTCTATTTTTATTATTGTTGTTGTTATTGTTATTAGCCAAAGCAGCTTGAAAGGGGGATGTTCTATGTCACAAGATGTGCCCAATTTAGCCCACTCTGAGTCCCTGCGCTCTCTCTCTCCTTCCCTCCAGAGGCTCAGCCCGAGACACTTCCTCCTGACCCACTGTCCCTGTGTGTGGGGAGCTCAGCAAGGCACGTGCAGTCCTTGTAGAGATGGAGATTGCAGCCTGCTTTCAGCGTGGTCAGGACCCAGCTTTCCCAAACTCTGCCCAAAAGCTATGTTTGCAAGGCGGTTGTTCAAGACTAATATTTGGGAGGCTGAATGGTTCAGGGTCTTAGCTGGACAACAAATGAGAGGGGGTCCCTGGCTTCCCAGAGGAACAGGAAGAAAGGGCTGTGAGCTGGCAGTGTGGCAGGGACTGGAGAACTAGAGGGGGAGGTGGTGGGGAGGAGAGACAGCACAGCCAGCGGCCCACTCGCCACTGCGACAAACATGGTAAAACCATCCCTCCACCCCCTTGCCTGACATCATCTAATAACTCCTGGGGCTTTGGGTTAAGTCCACCTTCCTTAGCATTCAAGCCCTTCCTGGACTGCCCGCTCCTGTCTCTTTGTCCCCCAGCTTTGAACTTGATGCTGCTGGAGCCCCCTTCACAGGACACACTCTCTCGATCCCAGCTTGTACCTGCGGTTCCCTTTGCTCAGAAAACTCTTCCTTCCCAACCTCTGTCACCTGGCTAGGACTCTTGTCCTCCTTATGGTGCCTCCTTCTGACCCTCCCCAATGAGGTTAGCACCCTTCTATGATGAAGAAGCAATTTCTCCCCACATGGCCATTTCCCCTTCTAGGCCGCCAGCACCATACGGCAGCAAATAGGGCTGAGCCTCCCACCGCCACCACGGGTACTGTCAGGGTGGACCTGGGGAACCCTGAGGGGACTTTTCATCCCCCTACCTCTTCAGCTTTCCCCTCCCCCATCTCCCCAGTTTTGATTTTCAATGAAGATCATCTGAGGACCTCTATTGTGGGCCAGGCCTCTGAGGGATACAGGGGAAACTGTCTCTCCCTGCCTTTGAGGAGTGTTATGAACTGAATTGTGCCCCCAAAATTCATATGTTGAAGTCCTAACCCCCAGTACCTCAGAATGTGACTATTTGGAGATGGGGGTCTTTGAGGAGGTGATTAGGTTAAAATGAGGTCATTGATGTGGGTCCTAATCCAATATGACCCGTGTTCTTATAAGAGGAGGAGATTAGGACAGAGACACACTTAGAGGGATGACCACATGAATGAAAACACAGGGAGAACATGGCCATAAACAAGCCAAGTGAGAGGCCTCAGCCCTGGCCACATGGCTCAGTTTGGAGCATCATCCCGTACACAAGCTTATGGTTTCGATTTCCAGTCAGAGCATGCACCTAGGCGCATGTTCCATCCCTGGTCGGTACAGAAGGTAACCAATCAATGTTTCTCTCTCATACTGATGTTTCTCTCTCTCTCTCTCAAATCAATAAAACATATCCTCAGGTGAGGATTAAAAGAAAAAAATAAAGAGAGGCCTCAGAAGGAACCAAACCTGCCAACACCTTCAACACCTAGATTTTGGACTTCTAGCCTCCAGAACTGTGAGAAAATCAATTTCCGTTAAGTTACCCATCTGTGGCACTTTGTTATGGCGGCCTGAGCATACTAATATAAGGGGCTCAGAATTCGTAAAATGGACATAATGGTCCCTATCGCATAAGGTGGTTGGGAGGATTGAATAAGTTTAATGCATGTAAAAGAGAAACCAACAAATACTACTGTGGTTTATTATTAGTGCCATCATCTTTGCCATTAAGTTGGGATAGATAAGACTCAGCAATGAAAAATAAGAGATGCCACAGACAGGAGCCGTGAGGAGCTGACATTGATGAATCAAATGATCCCTGAATGTAAGAACTGGAAGGGCCATTTGGCATCCCCTCCCTTGTTTGATAAATGAGGAAACTGAGGCCCAGAGAGAGGAAAAGACTTGCCTGAGGTCTCGTGATAACAGAGAAGATGAGGGCTAGAACATAGACTTGGAGCCTCACACCGGTTCTTGGATGCCTGGCTTGCATCAGGCAAGTCCGCGTTGAGGTCATGGGATTACTTCCTGGGAGAGAGACAGGCTGCAAGGGGGAAGCCGTCTGGCTGCTGGGGTGGAGGAAACAGCTGCTCCAGCCTCACATCTGCTAAAATAGTTATTCCGAGGGATCCTCCACACGTCTAGGCAGCCAAGAGCTTCCCTTGTGGGAGTTTTGCCCAGGATCTGGGCTGAGCAGACAGCAATGGGAGACCCTCCTTCTAGACACTGTCTGGAAGCAGGAGAGAATGAAGAAGTCACAAAGCTGACCCTAGATGCTAAGAGACAAGGACACAGAAGGCCAGCTGCTGCCCCCTCGGCCAATAGTACCTCATGCTGGGCTCCTGTTTGGAAGAGCTGCATGCTGCTGCCTGGGAGTGAGGGCTGCTTTCTAGGCCACCTCCAGGCGGACGTCAGCTGCTTTCCAGCCACACAGGTAGCTGCAAACCCAGAACACCCTGCATGACTAGGAGACCCAGATTAAAGAAACCCACAAATCACCAAGTCTGCAGTCATCATTCACCATCCCTGCTTTCTGATCATTTATCCTCAGTTTGCAACACTCTCAGGATGGGGAACTCACTACTCAACAAAGCATTCTATTCCATTGTTGAAGAGTTCTCAGTGCTACCCAACAGAACTATCATGTGCATGAAATATAGTTATTTAAAGTAAAAAGAAACAAGCCAATTTAATTTTAATATTTTAACCCAGTCTGTCTAAAACGTGATATTTTCAGCATGCAATCAACATTAAAAATTTTAATGAGGTGTTTTACATTCTGTTTTTTGCACTAAGTCTTGGGGATCTGGTGAGTATTTTACATGCCAGCATTTCTTGATCAGACTCGCCACTTTGGTCCCCCTGGGCCACATGCAGTGGCTGGCTGGCAGCTGTCGCATTGGACAGTGCAGCTCTCAATTGTGAAGTTTTTTTTCTTACGCTCAATTAAAATCCAACATCCTACTGTGTTTTACATGTTGGCCTTTGTTTTGTGCACAGTGCTTACAGACTTATCAGCTGTTTGGTAATTATTAGTAACTACAAATAAACAAGTGTTACGCTCTTAACTCTGTGCCAGCCAGTGAGCTGGATGATGTGGATTCCATTTAAAACCTACACAGCCCTTTAGTGCCATTTTTCAAATGCAGACATGGAAACTTAAAAAGGTCACACAGCTAGCAAATATGGGAGCCATTTAGCTATGGAGAAATGGAACAGCTAGGACATGGCCCAGCTCTGTGATCCGTTCTGGTAGCCCTTTAACAGGGCGCTCTACATAGCACTAGCGGTTTTATGACTACCCAGCACTGTAAATGCGGCTGCTAAATTGAGACAGGCCTTCCGTATGAGATACACACCAGATTTCCAAGTCCCAAAATAATTTTTTACATTGATTACATGCTGAGATGACACTATCTTAATTAAAGAAAATATATTGTTAAAGTTCATCTCACCGGTTTCTTTTGTGCTTTTTTAAAAAGTGTCTATTAGAAGATTTACAGTTGCATATGTGGCTGGCATTGTAATTTATTGGACAGTGCTGCTTTGATTCATTTCCTTCTGGGCTAAATATTCTCCATTTCTCCAGCAGTTCACACATGACATCATTTCTAATCCCTTCCCTCAAGTGCTCCTTTTGATGGGTGCTTCTAGGAGTGAACAATGGTCTGGCTCACTGCTCTGCTGTCCTTTGCTTGTTCATGTCCTTTGCCCAATTTGGGTTTAAGTGGTTTTCCTTTTATCCTATTGATTGCCAGGCCTCTTTGTCATCAGGGGTATTTACATCTGTCAATTGCAATAATTGGCCTTTCAACTTTTTCTATGGTACCTTGGGCTGCACAGGTTTCTGTTTTATGCAGCCAGTCTGTGAATAGATTTCTTTTGAGGCTTTTGGACTTTGTGTCCTGACAAGGAAGATTTTGTTTTGTTTACTCCCAAACTTAAGAAAAAGTATTATCCTGCATTTTCTTCTACTGTATTCACTTTTTCATCTTTTTTTTTCTTTCATCTAACTGGAATCTCTTTCGGTTTGTGACGGGAGGAAGGGATCTGAGTTAATGTTCCTCTACATGTGTAGCCAATTGTCCCATTTACTGAATAATTCATTCTTTCCTTACTAATTTGAAATGCCATTTAAAAAATTCATCTTTAGGCTCAGTATCCCTTCTGTTGGCAGGCAAGTTGGCTACCAGCAGCTCCAAGTTAATATCTGACCAGCTCAACAAGCTCAGCAAATAGAAGTCTTCTCAGAGTCACAGCAAAAGCCCCAGGACTGACTCAGTGGGCAGCTTGACCCAGCGTAGTAGCTGGGACTGGCCAGGTTTGATCTTCCAGAGGGGAGAGATCATTGAAAAGGGGGGAGGGTGGTTCCTCAAAAAGAAATTGAGGGGTTGGAGACAGAAGGAAGAGCAGATGATAGTCAAAAAGATGCCTTAGCATAATGTGTACTCTCCTGGCCTGCAACTGGGTACCCCACAGCCTCAGTTCTGCAGGCATTTGGGGGGATTCTCAGGTCCCCTCTGTTTTAGTATGGCTTCCCCGTCAAAGATCAGCTAAGGTTGTGTCTACCCCAGGACTCCAGATACCCTTTCAGGGGAATCCCCCCTGGCCTGGTAAATCAGCCCAACAAGCTTGGGGAGAAACTGTCTTGCCCACTCCTGCCCCAGGACCCTTGGCCAAGTTCCTTCTCCCTGCCAAGGGGGTGGAGCTCAGGGAGGGAGGAGGAAGGAAGGATGCCAGCAGGGTGTGGTCACTGTTCACAAACAGAAAGTGGCTCCTTCCTGTCCACCACAGAGAATGGCAAGGCCCAGCTGGCTCAGGAAGTCCGGCTCCTGCAGGGAGGGTCCCCAGAATGCCTCTCTGGGCTCTCTCCAAGGACCAAGGGGCATCCCCTGGGCCACCAGGGAACAGTCTGAAAATCCAGAGGCAGAGAGGTTTTGTAACACAGGCCAGAGTGTTAACCTTCTTGAAGAGCAGCCCCCCATTTTTCTACGTAGGATGGCCCAGCTCTGAGTACTTCACAGGACATGCACCGCAGGCTCCTCCCTCTCACTCTAAGTCTGCGGGGAAGCAGAGCGTGATTTGAGGAGGAGTCAACAGATGAGACTAGAACTCAAATTCTTTTGCTGGCTCCCCATCTATATTGGCCCCTCCAAAGCACCCCTATAATAATACATTGACCAGAACAACAGTTAATGAAAACACCGTATAAAATAATAAAAAATCTTAAACATTTTTTTGCTCCATTGGATGACATGAAATAAATGGATCAGCGGTCTCCAACATTTTTGGCATCAGGGACCAGTTTCTTGGAAGACTAGTTTTCCACAGACTGAGGGGGTGGGGGAGAAGGAGGGATGGTTTCAGGATGATTCAAGTGCATTACATTCAAGCTCACCTCCTGCTGTGTGGACCTGGTCCTAACAGGCCACAGACCAGACTGCCCAGGGGTTGAGGACCCCTGGAATAGATCAACCAAACAAAAGCAGGCTCCCTGCCATGCTGAGTGAGGGTGCCTGGGCTCAAAGCTCAGCTCTGCCACTTCCTGACTGTGACCTGGGCAACTTGTTAAACATTTGTGCCTTTATAGGCACCCCCTGTAAAATGAGGTGAGGACAACCCCACTTCATAACGTCTTTGTGAGGGCTCAGGAAATGAAGAGTGCAATAAATGACAGAGGACAGCAGTAATGTGTTGAGTGATTACAGAGAAATGAACTGCAGCCGTAGGGTGAGGGAGGGGAGGGGGAATTGGGAAGGTGCTATGAAACAGGATAGTGCTATTAGATTAGTTGTAAGTGTACGCTGTAAAAGCTCTCGGGCAACCACTACAAAGATCTTAGAAGCATAATTGATAGGCAAAGAGAGGATAAAAAAAATGGAATCCTATAAAACAATTAAAAACAAAGAAGGCAGAAAAAGGGGAAGATTTGAAAAGGAAGAACAGCTGCACTGACTACAGAATAGTTATAAACACGGTAGATATTAATTCAACTATATCCTGATATTAACTGTGAATGGTGTGAATACACCAACGAGAAAACAGAGACTGCCAGAGCGGATAAAAACACAAGACCTAACTCTGTTGTCTACAAGAAACCCACTTGAAATACCGGGTTGGCCAAAAATTTCTCTTGTTTTTTTCATAAGATGGCTCTAGTGGTGCTTAGTTATCTTTAACTTCATTTGAAACAATTCTGTTAGATTGTGTTGTGACAGCTGTCATCTCAGTGTGCATTTAAAATAAAACTTATCAAAATTGGTGAATTTTTGTGCAGCTATTTTAATATTGAAGATGGAAGAAAATGAGCAACATTTTTGGCATATTATGCTTTATTCCTTCAAGGTAAAAACACAACTAAAACACACACAAAAACTTGTGCAGTGTCTGGAGAGGGTGCTGCGATTGATCAAATGTGTCAAAGTGGTTTGTAAAGTTTTTTTAAGATTTTATTTATTTATTTTTAGACAGAAGGGAAGGGAGGGAGGTAGAGAGGGAGAGAAACATCAATGTGTGGTTGCCTCTCACGTGGCCCCCATCGGGGACCTGGCCTGCAACCCAGGCATGTGCCCTGACTGGGAATCGAACCGGGACCCTTTGGTTCCCAGCCCACAATCAATCCACTGAGCTACACCAGCCAGGGCGGTTTGTGAAATTTTGTGCTGGAGATTTCTCACTGGTCGATGCTCCACAGTCGGGTAGACTGGTTGAAGCTGATAGCGATCAAATCGAGACATTAATTGAGAACAATCAACATCATACCGCACGGAGATAGCCGAGATAGCACAAAATATCCAAACCAATAAAGTGACTGGTGAAAATGAAAAATGTGTCTTTTACAGAAAAAAAAAAAACCATATACACTGTTTGGCCAAACCAGTATAAATGAATGGGAGCTCTAGCACAGGGTGAAGGGCTGTGGAGCCAAACTGCCCAGGATTGAACAGGCCACTCACTGGGCCTCAGTTTTCTCTTCCATAAAATGGGGGTATCATAGCTCTGACCATACAGAGGCATTATGAGGATTAAATGAGCTAATTCATCTAAAGCATTTAGACCAGCACATAGTAAGCACTGTAAGAGTATGCTGTTTTGTTATTATTATTAACTATTATTATTATAATTATTCAAGTGTGGCTTCAGGACAAGTTGCCCAGCTCTCACTTCCAACCAGCTTTCAACTTAGAAGCTTCCCCCAAGTGGAAACTCTAGAGCCACCACTTTTTCCTCGTGTTTTAAGACCAGGATCCATTGTGTAATCTCCATAATTACCCAGGTCCTGTGTAAAGTGAAAATGCAGAGCCCCTTGTTCAACATTATTACGAATTTCAAAATGGCTCCAGCAGAGCCTCAACTCCAGTGCAGGGCCTTTCTGAACTCGAGCACCTTTGGCACTTCACAGGCCACATGCCCACAAAGCCAGCTCTGCTTAAGGTCCACAGACCACAAGGGCAAAGTCAGAATCCAAGACACCAGCCCACCGTCCCCTCCCCTGCCCATCCTGCTCTAGCCAACCCGAGTCAGGAACACCCTGATCTCCTGGATGTGACACACCTCGCCCGGTGGACCAATGGAACCCCAGCACAGGTGTAGTCCTTGCTGAAGAAAAGCTTTGCTGCCTGTTTTCTTTTGAAATCCTGGATCCAGAAATTCCAGGGGGCTTCCTTTCTGGACCCACCAGAGCTGGGGGCCAGGTTTGGAAAGGGGATGGGTAGAGTTAAGACTGTTTCTAGGAGCCTCACTCAAGAGTAGGCTGAGAGTTCCTGGTTTCAAGGGGACGCCTGCTCCAGGGAGCCCTGGGCAGGAACAAGTTCCAGCCTGTCTACGCACTCCCCACCCTTGCATCATTCAGTTGGCCATGCGCAGTCGGGAGAGACTTCAGAGCTTTTTACCCCTTTGTCCTGGCAGAGTCCAGGTGCTCTGGCTCAGCCTGATCCCTCCCACCCTGCCCCAAAGCTCACCACCCCAAGGCCCTTGCTGCCCCCAGGACACAGAGGTGCAGTCAGGAAAGGGAAAGGGAGCCAACTGCAGGGGCACTGGCGTAAGTGGCAGCCCTGGGGTGCCCAGCCACACAGGCGATTCCTAGTGAGTGTGGGCAGCAGGCAAACAAGCCTTTACTGTCAACACAGCCCACCCAGCCCTGAAACACATCCTTTCTGTTTCCTGGGGGGTGGGGCCTGATAGTAACCCATTGGGGGCCCAGTGACTGCAGAGCAACCCACCCTCAGCTGCCCTCTCCCACCCACCCCTATTTTGCATCCTTATCCTTCCCCTCCCTCATCAAGGGGGAGGGACGCCCCAGAGGCCTGGGTGTGGGCCAGCTGAATTTTGATCTCAAAGATACTGTCCATCCCAGCCAGGGCAGGGCATGGGGAAAGCTCTGGCTCCTCCTACCCTCTCTTTCCATTCTCTGCCCCCTCAGAAATGAACCTCGGAGGCATCAGGCCAAGTTCAAAATCCTGAATTGCCAGCTGCAGCCTTGTGGGTGCTGGCTGCAGGGTGGGAAGCAGAAGGGAGGAGAGCCAGGGTGGGGCTGGCTCCCTGTGCTGCACCCCAATCCTTCCTCTCCTCACCCCTACACTTTTGCATCAGACAGAGTGGTCCCCTACCACCCACAACCCCACTTTAGGGTAGTATCAACGTTTTCAGAACCCCAAATCAAGAGAACGGTGTGAGGGGCAGGCACGCCTGCAGTTCTTGTTTGTAGAGACTGGTGGGAATGGGGGCTGTTTGAAATCCAGGACACAGCAGGGTGGAAGGAGGGCTAGAGCTGTTCCAATTCATTGCTTAACACTTGGCGGGAACTGAGGGGGAGGGAACAGAGAGGAAGAGGGTACGGGGCAGGAAAGGTACTACTGTCTTTGCCCAAAGAGCTAGTAGATTGCATGAGCTAATTTGTGTAATCTCAGAACAGGGCCTAGCAGTGTAGAGGTGCCAAAAATGAGTATCTTAATTACCATTGTTACTATTGTTGGTGCAGTTGTTACCCTGTCCTCTCTCAGTGCCCCTCAGGTGTAAACAGTCCCTCTGCCTCCACCCACGTTGGGGGGCAGGTGCCTTCCCAGAGAAGGGGGTGGGTAAGCGACCTCAGGAGGGTTTCCAGGACTCTTTGCCCTCTGCTCTGGTTCATAGCACAGGCAGGTTCCCCTTCCCAAACTCACCTCTGTGTCAGATGCCAGCTTGGATTTTATTAATACCCTGTTCACTCTCTTTCAGCTGGAGTTCCCGAGACACATCAGCCCATTTTGGATTCCTCTGGCTTTGTGTGGTCAGGGTAATAAATATACTCGGCATAGAATTAAAGTTAGTCACTGGAACTACTTCTATTCACTCTAGAGTCATCCATTTGCTTAACAAATATGTTCTTGAGCCCTATCATGTTCCAGACACTGGGTTAGAGGCAGAGTCACAAGGAAAAAGAAAAAGTGCGGGGAGGGGGGGTGGATACAAGCATCTATCAGCCACCACCCACAATAATGGGGAGAATCATCCACAGGGCTCCTTAAAGAGCACCCAGACCCCTCTCCTGGAGTTTCTGTTTCTAGGGACTGAAAAAGGGCCCAGGAATCTTCATTTTTAACAAAAAAAAAAGATTTATTTATTTTCAGAGAGAGGGGAAGGGAGAGAGGAAGAGAAACATCAATGTGTGATTGCCCCTCACACACTCCCTAATGGGGACCTGGCCCAAAACCCAGGCATTTGCCTCGACTGGGAATCGAACCAGCGACCCACAGTTTCAAAGTCCGGGAATCAATCCACTGAGCCACACCAGCCAGGGCAGGAATCTGCATTTTAAAAAGTGTTTTTTACATAATTATTATTATCAAAGGAGTTTGGAAACATATGCCCAAGGAACAGGAAAATGTATAAAAAGAGTTATTTACTGAGAGGACTGGTTAGAGAAATCGGGTAAGGCTTTCCTGGGAAACTGAGAGCTAGCAGCTAAAGCACAGGCTGTTAACTGGGTGAAGAGGGGAGGGGCTCGTGTTCCTGGAGAGGGATCAGCACATGCAAAGGCCCTGGGGTTGAAGGGTAGAAATCCGGTGCAGCTGGAGCTCAGGAAAGAGGGGAAGCTGGAGAGTTGGATCAGAGTTAAATTTGGGGCTAGGGGTACCCTAAGAGCACTGGGGCACGTTGGAAGGGTTTTTGTGCAAGAGGGGTTGACATAATTGGTGTTTGAAAAGATTTTTCATTAGCAGAAACACACACTGAGCCTAACAGGTCCTGGGCCAGATTTGGGTGGAATCAGGCTTCTTTCCCAACTGCCTCCTTCTGTGGGGCCTTGGCAGAGGAGGAGCAGAAGCCTAGGTAGCCTGGAGGCCCACCTTGGCAGACATTGCTCCCGTTGGCTGTGCCCACTTCTGCATCCCCTCAGGTGCAACAGCCGGTGGGCAGCTCCAGAGAGAATCTTGTTTTCTAGTCCCACTGCCAAGACCCACCCTGTTTCCCTTGCCTCTTAGCAGTGCCAGGACCGCCCCCCCCCCCACACACACACATTCCACCCACCTGCTCTGCCCTCTGCAGTCACCTGCCAAGATGCTAACAGACCCAGCAAGGGAATGCAGTAGAGCAGACGTTCAGCCCCTCAGGGGACTCTCCTCATCTCTCTACCTGACTGAGCCCGTTCCCGTTCCCGCACCAACAACAACCAGCCTGCTGCACTGCAGTCTGGCTAACAGATGGAGAGCAGGGGGGTCCTCAACGCCTCCGCAGTCCCGCAGAGGCTAGTGGGTAGGAGGAGGCAGTGGGGGAAGGTGTGGCAGTGCTAGCCAGGTTCCCCTACAGCACTCAGAAGCTTGGGGAGCAGGGCGTGGCTCGTGGGCGTGGTTACAGATTGCATTCGTTTGCATCCGACTGTGAGGGGCGGGGCCAGAGGGGGAGGCGGGGCGTTCGCAGAATTCTGGATCTGCCTTCTCCCAACCTCCACAGAAGCCAAGCCCACCGCCCCAATAACCCAGGGGCTCCTTCACCCTTCCCACAACCTCCCAACATCTTTAACTCTTCTTTGACTAGATTTAAAGCTTCTGGACCAATTCCTGGAATCCAAGGAAGTGGAGGGAAGGGACAAAATGACCCCTATCCTGTGAATTGATGAACAAAACACTCCTTTTCGGAACCGTTTCTGAGAAAGGCCAAATCCACTGGGTTTATGATAAACGAGAATGAGGAGGGGGAATGGGGAGAGGGGCATATTCCACCAGCGTTTTCTGCATTCTTCTATTTCAAGGGTGGTTCACTCTCCTCGTTTCTCTCCTGGAGACCTCCAACTCTGTCCCCTTCCTCTTGTTCCAGGGACCTCGGTGAGGACCTCTGTCACCAAGCCCACTCTGCTTGTTTGCTAACTGTGTGGATCAGCGATTCCTGAGCTGGCAAGACTTCTGAAGGAGACCCCCCTGGCCTGGAGCTCTGTGCTTGGTGGTGAGGGTCCCTAACACATACTGGGCAAGCAGAGCCAGCCTAACAATAGTGACCAGCTCGCAAACCCCTGCTGTTGCCAGTCTCTGCAGCCTGTACTTTATAGACATTGTCCCAAAGAGCAGGCTAAACTGGTCAGCACGAACTATTATCGTTGTCTCCACATTACAGATGAGAAAACTTGCGTTCCCTACAGTCACCCAGAGAGTGAGCTGCAGTGCCTGGATTAAACTCCGGCAGAGCGGCTTCGCACCCCTGGCAGTGGGTGCTTTTAACGCTCAAGTTGACTGGCAAAGAAGGAGAAAGCTGCCCACCTCACCTGTACGGGAAGGTGGCAGGAGACAGAAGCCCAGCGCACCTCAGCAGGTGACTCGGTGCAGAACTGGGACTAGGAAGGCAAACAGAGCAAGATGTAGGGAGGGCCCTGGGTTCCTGCTGTGCAGACCCTGTGATTGTGTGGTCCCTGTACTCACAGGTCCCCGAGCCCAAGGGCTTCCCTACATGTGTGTGTTTTTCAATTTATTATGTACATTTTCAAACTATTTTCTAACTTTTCAATCAATATGTTTTCTATTATCTAATGGAAATGTTTCAGAGTTCACACAGATGTTTACTTAGGTAGGAGAACAGGCTGGGAGAAGGAGAGAATGGGTTGGGTTGCATTAGCTATAGTTGTTCTCTTTTTCCTTTTCTACAAACTAACCATTTAAAGCACACAACTCAGAGGCATTTAGTACATTCACCATGTTGTGTGACCATCACCTTATCTAGTTCCGAAACATTTTCATCATGCCTGAAGGAGACTGTTAAGCAGTCACTCCCCATACCTTACTGCCCCCAGACCCTTAAAAGTGTGGGGAACCTGAGAGGGAGCCCCTCCTTATAGTCCTTCCTTGCTAGGAAATGAGGGTTCTCTGATCTGCTTCTCAGCTCCCCGTCAGGATGACCCTCTATCGAGACAGGAGGCCATACACCCCTTGGAAGGCCAGTTCTATGACTCACTTCTACAGCTGAGGGGTCTCCCTTATCTTCTGAGACCACTAACAGCCTGAGGCTGCCCTGTGGGCAGCTGTGAATACCTCCTCCCAGGAGTCACACATATGCACACACAGGCACATGTGTGCACACACTGCCAGGCTCAAACTGGACAGGCATGTGGCAGGGGAGGGGCCGGGCCAGCAGCCCCTCGGAGGCCCCCCGCTCAGGGTATCCTGGGCTTTGCTCCTCCTGGGTGCCCACACCCATGCCTGCCCCCAGAGGAGCGCCAGGAATCCCAAGCAGCATAGTTGGGTGGGGAGGAGGGAAGGACTGGCTGTTTCTGGGACACAGAGAATTCCAGCTGGGAGCCCTTCTGTGGTCACATGGGACCAGAGAAGGTACAGCAAGAGGCTCAAAGCCCAGCCCCCAGCCCAATATGGAGACCAAGAATGTGCTGTGTGTTTTTAGGAGAGGGATAGAAGGACCCCACATAGTTGTTCAGAAATTTTAATTGTGTGCTTTGAACCTGCTTACCATTCCTGCCCCTCCCCCTCAGCCTGCATGAGGGGACACTTGTCAAGAGCACCCCAGGAACCACAGGAGCAAACAGCCAGGACTTTGTGTGATGGTGACGCACTGACATTTCTGGGCAAGGCAAAATATGCAGCCGCCTCCCTCCAAGTGCCTTGTCGTCTGACGCTGGTTTGTATGGGTGTGAGGGTGGGTGGGAGCACCAGCGAGGAGCCACCTGGGGGCCAGTGCCAGCTCATCACAGCTGTGTCGCTGTGGGCAAGTGACCTAGACTTTCTGTGCCTTAGTTCCCTCATCTGTAAAGTGGGGACAGACACAGCAGCTACTTCAAAAGATCCTGGGATAGAGGGTAAAGCACCTGGTATCTCACAAGCATTCAAGATGTTAAGTCCAATTGTTATTATTATTCATGGTCTTTGTCAGCAGAGAAGGGAAAATGCTGTTCCTCCAGGTCAGCTGCTTGTGAGCAAGGATGTGGGGTCCTCCGCTTCGTTAGACCACCCTGCAGGGCTGGCCTTTCCCAATGGCCTTGCCAGACCCCTCTTAGACTCTGGATCCACCTTAAACAATAGCTTCTCCTTTATTGGGGAGGCTGTGGTCAACATTCAGACCCTGAAGTCACACAGTTGGACATTAGCCTTGCCTCAGCCATTTATTGACTGTGTGGCAACGAGCAAGTTCCTTAACCTCTCTGGGCCTCAGTTGCCACTTCCATAAACTGACATGATAAATAGAACCCATGTACCACGGCTGTGTGATGATTAAACGAGATAGTGCTTTCTAAAAATTGCCTGGCACACAGCAAGTATTCAATAAATGTGAGGTGTTTTAAAAATACTACTGGAGCCCTGACTGGTGTAGCTCAGTGGAGCGAGCTCGGGCTGTGAACTAAAGGGTCGCCAGTTCGATTCCCTGTTCAGGACACATGCCTGGGTTGCAGGCCAGGTCACCAGTATGGGGTGCTCGAGAGGCAACCACATACTGATGTTTCTCTCCCTCTCTTTCTCCTTCTCTTCCCTTCTGTCTAAAAATGAATAAATAAAATCATTTTTTTAATTAAAAAAATACTACTGGATACCCTTTACATGAAGAGTCATACTAGTCTTAACAAATTACCCTTTAAAATTGTGTTTAGGTAACAACAGGGAAGAGTGTTATCAGCCCCATTTTATGAATGAGAGAACTGAGGCTCAAAATGATTAAGTGGCTCTCCTGAGAGCAACACAGCTGATAGGGAGTAGAAACTTAGAACCCAGGTCAAAGTTGAAAGCCCTGCTTTTAACCATGACATTATACCACAGCCCCTTTTAAACATTGATTAAGAGGCTCCCTTCCCCACATGGAAGAGTCCTGTTTTCAGGATTTGTCAAGAAAAATCTCTAACAATAGAAAGCCAATATCAATTCAATAATATATTGGTCAAACACACCTATAAACATTTAAATAGCAGTTTTAATGTTGTTTGAGATGTGTTATGTATTTTTTCACTTATGTCTTGATGCTCGCATGGGCTCAGAGACCCTCTCCTGATGGTGCCGAGGCTTCCCTAGGAATCCCCATGAAGGTGGACTGTTGTACAGGTAAGGGGCCTGAGGCTCACCGAAGCTCAGAAACCTTACCAGCTCAGGTCTGTGTGACTTCAACACTGATCTTTTCAACAAAGATCACTGACCTCCATCTGCCTCACTGAATGTTAGTTGTGTCCAATGTTCAGGTCCTTTCTCTCCTTGTGGCACCTGTTAGTGCCCTGGGGGCCGCAGTCACCTTCATCCCCCACTGTACCTGTCACCCAGGTGAGAGACAATGGACACTTGCCTAGGGTGGTAATGGAGAAGGTGAGCAGCAGTCAAGTTCAGAAGAGATTCTGAAGGTAGAGCCACCAGGACTTGCTGATGGATTCAATGTGGGGTGCGAGAGGAGAGGAATCGAAGATGACTGCCAGGTTGCACGGGGTGGTGGGGGTGTTTCCTTAGGGAGGGACAAGTGGTGGCACTGGCTCTGGGCTGGTGAACTTGGCGATGTTGTCAGGTGGGGAATAAAGGAGTCTGAGGTTAAGAGACACAGATCTGGGGGTCAGTAGGGATTGAATGGTGTCAAAAGAGGGGAATGGGTGAGATACCCCCAGAAGAGGTTCCTAGAAGAAAGGGAACCTCTACCCCATGTCAGCTCATGTGAGACACTGAGAAAGCATCTGAACAGACTCAAGATCTGGGGTCCCTGTTTCCAGAATGTTTGGCTCCAACTCCCACAGTGGGAAGTGAGTCTTTTCATGTTGATGGAGACCTGTGTGGGCCAGGAGGTGGACAACTGAGGACAGGGGTGAAAGTGGGGAAAGGGCCCAGGTACAGGGGCTCTAGCGTCTCATTTCTGGGACCTTCTCCATGGGATGAAGCCAGGCATTTTGAGTATAAGATGGCAAGCAGCAGAAGTACAGAGAACCCCGGAGCTGGGTCCAAGTCTAGGGAGGGTTCTAGTTTTTAAGGGAAATTCATGCATCCACCTTGGGAAATGTAGCCCTTATGTTTTCAAATCTAATAAGAGCACAGTCTCTCGTGGAGCATAAAGTCGGCATTCAGGACCCACTAGCGGGGTAGTGGAATTTCCTGTGGGGAAATCAGGCTGGCATGTTCCTTAGATTTAAAATAAAACCTTGCTCTTGCTAAAAATCTTTCTCTCCCTAGGTCAAAAAAACAAATGCTACTGCATGCCTAGCTTCCTCAGACCTGAGTTCAGCCCAAGCCTATTGTCTTTTCATTTGCATATCTATCCTCTTGATGTGCTATCTTGGGCATCTACCACCTAATGTAAATCTACAGTTCATGCATAGTTAATGAAGACCATTCATATGTAAAGTGCCCAAGAAACAGCAATAAAAGGCCAGTCACCAGGCAGTTTGGGGCTTCTCCAAGATCAAAACGGAGGGGACGCATAGTCCAGTTCTCCATTCCTGCATGTTTCTGTGTGAGATTATTTACGCATTCAATCACGGCCAACATGGATTCTGCCGGACAGAATCTGCCACAAGTTTTTAGTTACTGCTTCTCTAAATAAGATTTAAAATGCACTACTTAGCCTGCCCTGGCTGGGTGGCTCAGCTGGTTGGAGCATCGTCCTGTACACCAAAAGTTTTCAGGTTCAATCCCCAGTCAGGGCACACAGGGGAGGCAAACAATCAATATTTCTCTCTCACACTGATCTCTCTCTATCTCTCACACTTTATCTCTCTGTCTCTCCCTTCCCCCCCTCTCTAAAATCAATAAAAAAACATATCTTCAGGCGAGGATTAAAAAAATGCACTACTTGGCTCAAGTCTAGCCATCTTACTAGGTGTCCTGAGGTTTCTCTAAGTTCTGTCATTGGTAGATAATTTTGTCTTTGTCTTATTGGGTTTGTACCAGAGTTTTTAACCTATGCCTAAGCATCACGACAGAACTGAGTTGTTATGGGTTTTTTTATAGTCTCACTCATTCATTCATTTATTCTGTTCATGTGGATTTCAGGTGATAAGTTCCGTAAGTTCCGTGTAGTATGTAAAACAAGATAATGAGGTAGTCATGGAGGTAGGAAGTGAGCTAGAGTGGTCAGGGCAGGCTTCACTGAGGAGGTGATATTTGAAACCCAAATGACAAGGTGGAACCACATACATGAAGAGTATTCTATGAAGTGGGAACAGAAAATACAAGAGCCCTGGGTCAGGAGTAAGCTAGGTGTGTTGAGGAGTGGGGAGAAAGTGAGTGTGACCAGCACATAGTGAGTGAGGAGACGAGCAGGAGCTGAGGTTGCGGAGGGAGTCAGGGAGCAGATCACGAAGGCTTGTGGGACGTAATCACAGGTCTGGGTTTTACTCAGCTCACAATGGAAAAAACAGTGGATGACTTAATAAAAAGAAACTCAACAACTACTGCCACATACAACAACATAGACAAATTTCAGAACACTTACACTGACTGCAAGAAGCAAGACAGAAAAAGAGGACATAGTGTATGATTGCATTTACATAAAACTCTAGGAACCACGAATGAGTCTATAGCAACATGAAGGAAACCAGCGATGGCCTGGAGGGAGGGATGACAGAGGGGAGTGAAGAAACCTTTGGGGTGATGGATTCCTCTGCTATCTTGACTGTGGCTATGATATCTGGGGTAGACATATATGTTAAAGCTGATCGCACTGTACTCCTTTGAAGTATGTGTACTTTGCAATATGTCACCTATTCTTCAATGAGGCTGGAAAGATTGCAATGGGAAGCCTCTGGGGGTTTCAGTGGTGAAGGGATGTGGCATGGGTTCGATGAACAGACCTGTGGCTGAGGCTTCAGTCACAGCGCGCCCCCAATTCCGCCCAGGCAGAACCAAAGGCAGATGGGTCCCCCTATGGAACTGGCTGAGGTCAGATTCAGGGAACCACAGACCCAGGTACCTCTTCTGACCCAGCTGCTGTGTCAAAAAAGTCCCCATAGGTTCTCTTTTTCAAGAGATGAGTGTATAGATTTGAAGCCCATTTTTAAAAATCTCATTCGACTCCTTAGTTGAAACAGAATCGTTTGCCCCTGGATGTCTGACAGACAACTGTGACTGTGAGTTCCATGAAGGCAGACTCTACCTGGTGCATTCCCTGCTGGGGCAGCAATGCCCAGCAGAGGTGTTGGTGTATGCCAGGTACTTGGTGATTATCTCAAATGAAGACAGAAATGAATACAACTTCATATAGAATGAGGCAGCTTCCAAAAACAGTCCTCCTGTGTGTCTTACTCCACAGCCACCTTCATTCCCAGACCAAATAGTACAACTCACAGGCCTTCAAAGGCATCCTCAATGAAGACAGGCTCAATCTGACTCCTCAGCATTCCTAAATGGGAGAGAAAGGGGACTGAAGCCCTTCAGCAGGTTTTACTGTAGCAGGCCTGGGAATTTTGAAGAGAACGGGGAGTACTGGCTCCACCTCTAACTTGCTGTGTGTCTATGAGCAAGTTAGTATGCCTCTCCGGATGGGACTTTCTCTTCTAAAAAATGAGGGGTTGAAAGTCTCACCTCCTGAGGCCCTCACTAGCTCCACCTACTTATTCACCCATTCACTTAAGAAACATCCTGTGATTCTAAAGGGTAAAACCAAATAAGGGTCACCTTTGTTAACCAGAAAATGAAACATACCCCCAAATTTTGCATTCCCAGAACATTGCTACTGAGGTTTTACTATACTTTCCCTAGACTCGGTTTTGTTTAATTAGTGAACTGGAATTGGGAAGGAGAATACAATAGAGTTCAAATTAATGAGAGATCTGGCCCCGAACGGTTCCAGGCTTTATGTCTCAGCCCCCCATAACCCTTCTTCTAATGCACTCCAGTTGGGAAGGGACTGCAAGGACACAGAGTCACTTTTGGTGTGTGGCACATAATAAATTCTGAACAATTCACACAGAGAGAAGCATAGTATCACAGGAAATCAACTGAACATGGTTCAGGTGACCTGACGCCTACCCAAATCCACCTCCTCTGTAGTTGTGTGACCCCACTTGAAGTGCCTTCTCCTCTCTACTCCCTAGGCCTCAATTTTCTAGGCTGGATCCAAGGGTCTTTCAGGGAGCCTCAACAAGGTAGAATGACAAAATCAGCTGCCTAGAGGGTCAGCAGGTAACATATGTAAGTGAAGCAGAACCAGTGTGGAGCAATAGGGAGTGGTGGGGACTGTAGTTTGCAGAATAAAGGCTGCAAGCTCAGTACATCAGTTACACAGGGGAATGTGGGCACAGGGCAGCCAGGCAATCTCATGTTTAAGAGAAGCCAAAATATATATATATACATATATATACATATAGATGCAGAACTTATTATTTAAATGTTGGCAATTAATACATTTTAAAAGGCTTTTTGAGACTCAGGTCTATGCTCATCAGCCTTGTTAGTCCCTGTGTCTTCAACTCCATCTCCTTTCTTGTGGTTTCTCACTTTGTCTCCAAAACCTGCTGGATTTCTTTCTTTCTTTCTTTCTTTTGTTTTAATGTTTATTGATTTTAGAGAAAGAGGAAGGGAGAGAGAGACAGAGAGAGAAACATCAGTTGGTTGCCTCCCATATGCACCCTGGCCAGAGATCAAACCCAGAACCTAGGTACGTGCCCTGACCAGGAATCGAATCCCTAACCTTTTGGTATGCAGGATGGTGCTCCAACCAACCACACAACACCAGACAGGGAAGATATGGTGGGTTTCTAACAGAGATTTTGGCTTCTGAAAAATGCTAACGTGCCAGGTTAGGCCGTGGAGGCAGAAGAAGGCTAGGAGCAGGAGCGTATACACGCGTGTGCACACATGCACATACACCCTGCTTAGACTGTGGTATGTTCCCTGAAACCAGCTGGGCAGCATCCCTCCTGAGCCAACAAGGAAAGCAAGCCAAGCAGGAGGTCCTCCACGTTCCCCATTTGTTCTCAGGCCTGGCAGGGAGCCAGCGCTTGGAGTTGTCTCTGGGATTTCCTGCCTGGGCTATAGCATGGGAGACACCTGGGAGGCTGTGGTCAGCAGGCCAGCTTCTGAGAGCCACGGTGGGATCCCACATCACTGGTCCCTCACTTGTAAACAGCAGATGGATTGGGAGGCTTACTTTACCACATCCAAAGGCAACCACACCCTTTTCCTCCTAAAACTCACCTACTGGTCCAAGGTAGATATACATGCATTGTATATACTTGTTTAGCCATTTACTATTTGCTTAATAAAATATGTATGGGACACCCGCTGTTGCCAGGACTGAGGGTAAAGAGGTGACTCAAATCTCAGGCCATCCCATTTCCTCCACTTTGTCTTCTACCCCCATTGCTCAGCCAAAAGCACTACTTACAACTCACATAAAGTCTTCTGGGCACCAAAGTTTTCTTATTAAAAATACTTTCTTAACAATGAGCACACCCAACATCCCTAATCATCAGGGAAATGCAGGTCAAAACTACGATACAATGAGATGCCACCTCTGGAGCTCCAGTGGCACAGTCGGTTAGCTTGGAGATGCCACCTCAGACCCATTAAGATGGCTACTATAAAAAACAAAACAAGCCCCAGAAAATAAGTGTTGATGAGGATATGGAGAAATTGGAATCTTGTTAATGGGAATAGCATGGTGGTTCCTCCAAATTAAAAGTAGAATTACCATGTTATCCAGCAATCCCCTCCTGGGCATATACATGCAAAGAACTGAAAGCAGGGTCTCAAAGAGATATGCGTACACCCGCGGTCATAGCAGCGTTATTCACAAGGGCCAAACAGATGTGGAATCAACCAGAGTGTCCATCAACAGACGAATGGATAAGCAAAATATGGGTATGCGTACAGTGAGATATTATTCTGCCTTAAAAAGGAAGGACATTCTGACATATACTATAACATGGGTGATCCTTGAGGACGTTATGCTAAGTGAAATAAGCCACTCACAAAAAGACAAACACTGTCTGATTCTATGAATATGACGTACTTAGAACAATCAAATTCATAGAGAGAGAGAGTAGATGGTGGTTGTCAGGGGAGGGAGGAGAGAATGGGGAGTTGTTTTTTGAGGGGTATAGCCTTTCAGTTTGCCAAGATGAAAAGAGTTACAGAGACGGATGGTGGTGACAGCCGCACATTATGGATGCATTTAATACCACTGAACTGCATACTTTAAAATGGTTAAGATGGCAAAGTTCATGTTACATGCATTTTACCACAATAAGAAAAACTGAAAAAAATTTCTTAGCAGTGAGTACCCCCAGTACCCAGACCTTGATTTCTAAGTACTGTTCTCCTATAAAAGAAACCAGGGCTCTTGAAGAAATGGCTAATTCTAGGCTAGAGCAGAAAAAAAAAAAATCGAGATGAGTCCAGAGCATCCTACAGCACTGGAAAATAAGGAAGTGTCCAAAAAAACAAGAGGATGTGCGGAAGGGACACAGGAACCCACCTGAGAGAAGCCAAGCTGGAACCATTGAACCACACAGCAAACAGTGTGTACAGGGTGGGCAAAGTAGGTTTACACGTGTTTGTATAGAAAATAATAAAATAATAAATAATAATGTAAGTATAAACTGTGTTCGTACACTCAGAACTGGAAAGCTACTTTTGTCCCGCCCTGTATAAACTAGCATTGGCTTATAACCCAGAGTATAATCTAAATGTCTATGAGTGCATATAGATACAAATAAGTGATAGAACAAATAAAGGTGAAGGGACATACTTTTATTAGAGAAGAATTACAGATAATATATGTAAAATACTTCCCTTCCAAGAGGCAAAGCTTAATCACTGCTCCCTTGAGTGTGGGCTGAAGCTAATGGAAAGGAAAAGCAGTAACTTCACAGCGGGGACCCCTGGCAGGGCCTCCTTAGCCAAGGGATCCAGTTGACGTCCCCAGGCCGTCATGGGGACATCATGAACGCCGGCTATGAGGGGATGAGAAGACACTTCGCCTCTCAGATCTCCCCCCAAAGTCTGTAAATACAGGCCACTCGTGAGAAAAACATCAAACAAATCCAATTCAGGGGCATTTGACAAGTACCTACAAATACAAGTACTCTTCAAAACCGCCAAGGTCATGAAAAACAAGAAATGGTTGAGGAACTGTCGCAGACAGAGCAGACTAATCCCTAAATGCAACGTGACACCCTGAGTTGGATCTTGGAACAGAAAAAGGATAAACTGTGGAAAAACAAATCCTAGAGTTTGTGATGCACTAATGTTCATTTCTTACTTTAGTCAAATGTATCATAACGAACAGTTATATAAGATGCTAGCATCAGGGGAAAATGGGTGAACGGTAAATGGGATCTTTCTGTGTTGTCTTTGCAACGTTTCCATAAATTGAACAGATTCTAAAAAGTCTATTTTAAAAAAGACTTTCCTCCCGATTAATAAAGGAACACATGTTTGCTGTAGATAATTCACAGTGTAAACAAAGAGGAACCCAGCAGTTGCTTACCATCAACTCTGTTAACATTCCAGTGCAACCGTCCTTCCTGTGCGCATTCAGCCCCTCAAGCCTATTACTTCAGCATTCAAGCATTTGATGTGCATCACTTTTGCAGCTACTCGATACTCCATGATTTGGTTGTGCTACACTTAGCTGCTCTCTGCCATTGAATAACTTTCTAAGGTTGCCTATGATAAGTCTTTAACACGTGTACATGTGAGTCTGCATTTGGGACAGTTTTCTAACGACAGAGTCTTAAGAAACACGTTGATAAATCAGGACTCTTGACACCTGTTGCCAATTTGTTGTTCAAAAATGTATACACCTGTGAGTATTCAGGTCGTTGGCCTATTTAGAATGCCCGCTTCCAAAGGGCTTTCTTTATTCTTCATCTGAGCATCTTATAACTCTTACAACTCTTAAAGCTCTTCCTGAGATCCCCTTGACATTGCTTCTTCCTGGCTGTTTGCCTCTTGCTGTGCTGTCCCTATTCCTGCCTTGGACCACACCCACCCCGGCATCACATTCCATGCAAGAACCTCTTTCATTTAAAAAAAAAAAAAAAAAGATTTTATTTATTTATTTTTGTAGAAAAAGGGGGAAGGAAGTGTGAAAGAGAGGGAGAGAAACATCAATGTGTGAGAGAAACATCGATTGGTTGCCTCTTGCATGTGCTCTGACCAGGGACTGAACCTGCAACGTAGGCATGTGCCCTGACTGGGAATCGAACTGGTGACCTTACACTTCTCAGCAGCAAAGCCCAACCAACTGAGCCACATCAGTCAGGGCTTACTTTTGAGGATCTCCTTGTACCAGCCCATCTGTTCCTGAGGTTTTGGATCTCTTCCACATCCCCAGACACAGCCTCTCTCCTGAGACCACATTTCCACTTGCCTTTCAGACACTTACACCAGGACATTCCTCAAGGCAATGATCCAAACTCAACATGTGAAAGAGAAGTTCATCAACTTCTGCCTCTTTCCACCACCATTTCATCCCCCTCCTCAAGGGTACAGCATCCCAGGTACCAGCTGCCCAAACCTGGCCTCTTTGCCCCATCTGTCTCCTGCCTGTTCCTTTCAACCCACATTCAAAGTATTCTGGCTCCATTCTCATGAATATTCATTATTCACCTGTCCTAATCCAGGCCCTCTGCATCTTGTGCCTGAAAGTCTAACAGCGTGGTCTCCCTGCCTCCCTCCAACTTCCTTCTCCATCTCAGGAAGGAATTATTTCTAAAACACCAGTCTGGTCACTTCACATCCCCGCTTTAGGGATCCCTACTCATTTGTAGAAAAATGGACTTTTCTATACTGTTTCAAGGAAACTTGCCTCAAGGAGAGTCCCACTGAATACTAAGCAGTCTTTAGCTCCTCTTTAAGACCTGCTGGCTGATCTCCCTTTTGAACAAAAGGAGATTTCAGACAATGTTACCTTGGTCAGACAATATTCCCTAACCAGGTATCATCAACACTATTTAGATTTGTTCAATGGTAAAATAGGTTTGCTGTTTGCAATCATGCTACAAATTTGCCTGTAAACTAAATAGACTTTTCTTAAGTGCAATCATCTAAAACAGCAATTTTCAACCTTTTCCCTTCCGTGGCACACATAAACTAATTACTAAAATTCTGCACCACACCAAAAACTATTTTTTGCCGATCTGAAAAAAACAATAGGTATAAGTTTGATTCATTCACACTGGATGGCTATTGTTGTGTTGGCTCTTGTCATTTTTTTGTAGGTGACCATCTAAAGGAAGAGAAGTCAGTGCCCCTAACTAAATAGTCAGGTATTGCATGTTTTAAAATTCTTGCAGCACATTGGTTGAAAATCACTGATATAAAAGATTGAGTGAATAACAGTAAAGGTGATTCTTGGTCATGGCAAAAATTGAGGTGTTATTTGCTACTCCAAGTGTGGTCCATGGACTGTCAGCATCATCTGGGAGTTTGATTCAGAATCTCAGGCTCCACCTCAGACCTAATGACTCAGAATGTGCATTTTAACAAGGTCTCCAGGTGATTCTCACATGCATATCAAACATTGGAAAGCACTGTTGTGAATAACAAAGTTGGAGAAACACTGACCTCAGGAAAAAAGTCAAAACTACTTGTCATTCATGGTCGGGCCTCATAACCCTTCTAGATGATTCACATGTTTCTCCAAAAGCTTCTCCATCAAGCTCCTTGCCTTTACCATGCTATTCCTCTCTCCACGAATCCCACCTGCTTCTGCCTCAACCTCTGCATCACTCAAGATTCAGTTGCAATAGGACTTCTTGCTTCTCTTATTTAATTCAGGTGAATTTCATACAATATAAAATAAACAACTTAAAGTGAACAATTCAACGGTATTATGCAACCACCTCTATCTAGTCCCAAAATATTTTCACCACTCCAGAATAAAACCTTGTGTCCACTAAGTGGTTATTTCCCACTCCTCTCTCCTGGCAACCACCATTCTGCTATTTCTATACATTTGCCTATTATGGACATTTCATATAAATGGAATCATACAATATGTGATCTTTTCTGTCTGGCTTCTTTCACTTAGCATCATGTACTCAAGGTTCATCTGTGTTATTGCATGGACCAGAACTTCATTCCTTTTTATGGCTGAATAATATTCCATTGCATGGCCAGACCATGTCTTGTTTTCCCATTTACCCATTGATGGACATGTGGGTTGTTTCCACCTTTTGACTATTGTGATTAGTGCTACTATGAGCACTCGTGTGCTAGTTTTATTTTTTCTTTGTTTTCAGTGCTCTTGGTTATATGTCCAGGAGTAGAATTTCTGGGTCATATAGTAATTCTATATCTAATTTTTTAAAAAAGATTTTATTTATTTATTTTTAGAGAGAGGGGAAAGGAGGGAGAAGGAGATGAAGAGAAACATCAATGTGCGAGAGATATTTCGGATCGGTTGCCTCTTGCACAGCCCCAACCACCAGGGACCTGGCCTGCAACCCAGGCATGTGCCCTGACCAGGAATCAAACTGGTGACCTTCCAGTTCACAGGCTAGCACTCAATCCACTAAGCCACACTAGCCAGGGCTACATTTAACTTTTTGAAGCAATGTCACTTGTTCGTAGAGCTTTCTTTTAACCCTTCCTTATCTACTTCCTCCTGCCCCATCCACAGAATTGATTTTGCCTCCTTCTTCCCCCATATCAACCTCTAAAACACCATTGTATAGATGAGGATGCTTAGGTTGGAAGCTTGTTCAAGGCCCACTATTCCTAAGTGATAGGTAGGCTCTAGACTCTCAGCTGCAGTGTCCAATTTCTGAACACCATGGTCTCTCTACAATGTGCTCCTAAATGGACAAACAGGATTTACAAAATGAGACCTCTTCTATTCCCGGGGATGCCGACAGCCTCACGGTTTTCCTCCTGAGGAGTCATGGAGTCCTCAGGGATCTACCAGAAGGCTGGTTCTACAGCAAGAAACAAGCACCAGGATCTTCAGTTTGGGCACATTTATTTTAGGTATATATTTTTTCCATAACAGGAGGAAAGAGAGAAAACAACACTTTCTTTTGTTTTGTCTGCCTTTTCAAATTTTATACTGTGTAAGGGACTGAGGGCTGGTGGCACCAGCTCACGTGTAGCCCACCAGGCGGGGGGTGCTGGGGAAGGTCTTGCGCATGCTCATGCACTTCTCCTTGTCGATGCAGAGGGTGTTGGCCTTGATGGCCAGGTCATGCTCCAGCCGGCACTTGGTCATTACCAGTAGCTGCAGTGTGTCCTGTGTCTCCCGCAGCCTCAGCTTGAGGGTCTGCAGGGTGTCATCAATGGTGCACACCTCATTCACGAGCCTGGGGTGAGAGCAGAGAATAAGGCACTGTTCACTCAGTTTTTTAACACAGATGCACCTACTATGTGCCAGGAACTGCACCAGGTGCTGGGTGACTGTGGTAAGCCAGATGGGCAAGGCTCAGCTATTAGGGGTAGACAGACAGGGAAGTAAATGCATGACAGAGCTACCAAGAGTGATGAACAGAGAGGGAGAAACAGACACGATGTTTAGGGAAACAATCTGGCTACTGCTCACTAAGTTAAATGTAGACTTACCGTGACCCAGCAATTCCACTCCTTGGTATCTCCCCATGAGAAGTGAAAACAGATATTCAAATAAATACTTGTATACAAACTTTCATGGCAGCACTAATCACAAGAGTCAAAAGGTGGAAACAACCCAAATGTCCATCAACAGATGAATGAATAAACGAAAGGTGGTCTGTCCACACATGGAATATGATTCAGCCATAAAAAGGAACGAAGTACGCACAATGCATGTGACAAAATGGATGGACCTTAAAGACATTATGCTCAGTGAAAGAAACCAGTCATAAAAGGTCATATTTTGTGACTCCATTTACATGAAATATACAGAATAAGCAAATCAATGGAGACAGAAAGTAAATTAGTGGTTACCAAGGGCTGGAAGGAGGAGAATAGGGAGTGGCTACTAACGGGCCCCACCTGTGGGGGGATGGGATGATAGCACTGTGCTCAGGACAGGAGGACATGCTGCTGGAAGGACCTGAGCTGCCGTCAGGGCGAGCTGCACCATGGCAAACCTGAGGTGGAGAGGTGACAGAGGCGGCCGAGACACCCTTCTCTCTCTGGGAATCTCTAGACCAGCACCATCCAACAGAACTTTCTGCAGTGACGGAAATGTTCTGTTCTGTGCCATCCAATGCAGTAGCCCCTAGCACTGACTACTGACCACCTAAAATGTGTGTAGCTGAATAGGGAACTGGATTTTTAATTTTGTTTTGTTTTGTTTTAATTAACTTAAGTTCAAATTTAAATGGGTATTCATTATGGGGACTGGGCATGGATGGGACCTGAGCAATTAGAAAGGGTCAGGAGAAGAGGGACCACCTGTAGGAAGACAAGGAAAGTGAAGGCCCAGAGGTGGTGATGGAGGGAGTGTGGGGCAACGAAGGTAATGCACAGATGGGCCAATTCAGCTGCTGCAGAAGGCAGACAGCCTGGGTCCCATTATCTGCTCAGGCCCCAACACACCGTGCACACACACATTCATACACATGCATGTACCACATATACCTACACAGGAAAATGCACACAGCATGCACACACACACATATACAACACAGAGATACACAGAGACACACAGATACACAAACACACCAGGCGCACACATATATATACAGTGTCTGGGGCTCCTGAGCCAAGTGTACCCCATGCATGCTCTCTATCTACCCCTCTTGGTGACACAGCTGGTGGATGAAGAGGCAGGGAGCTTGTCCAAGGGCAAGCAGTACATCCTCCAGGACAACATCTGGCCGCTCCCCTGAGGCCCTGTTCTGTGTTAGCAGCCTGGGGTGGACAAATGGGCTATCAGAACCCTCTGCTCCAGGAGAAGCTGGAGCCCAACCTCAGCGACTAAGAAGCATGAAGTGGGTGGAGGAAGGATCAAGAGATTCTCCCCCAACCCCTCACCCAGGATCTGGACCCCTTCCATGCCACCAGGGTAGGAATCTGACCACACTGCTCCCACTTCCAAGGGTGAAAATCTTCCAGGCCAGCAGAAGGCTGAGGAGCAGGTAGCCAGGCCTTCACATTTAAAGCTAAGGGTCGCTTTCCCTGACTACCCCCACAACACACAACACCCAACACCCAGCTTTTGTTTCCTGAGTGATTATCTCAGGCAGTAATGGGCTGTGCGAACATCATCCCACAGAACCACCAGCATATCTTTCAGAGCATTTTTACTCCCTCTCTTTAGTTCAGCTCTCATCTTCACATCTCGACTCAGGAGGAGGACAAGCCACTGAGTTAGGGGATTTGTTACACAGCAGTAGAGAACTAATGCAGTCCCCTCCCACCCTCAGCATGAAGAGAGCAGAGCAGCCAAGTTACACAGCACATCCTGGGAGAAGACCCACCATGTGTGACGTTCCTGCTTTGTCTGGCCATCATCACTCCCAAGCTCGTACTCCAGGCTCACAAACCCTGTTTCTAGGCCTGCCTGCGCTTTTCACTCCTTCTGCTGTGAGGAGGCCTTTATCAATAGAAGCGGCCCTTCCTTAGCTAAGCAAGAAGCTATTCCAGTGGTTCACGGGTGAGAACTTTACAGAGAGCCATGGAGAATGAGTGAGGTGTGCACTGGGCTCCCCTCTCATGGGAGCCTGGACAGAAGAAGGGTAAAACAACCATGGGCCAAAGCCCACATCTCTGGCTGGGAGGGTACCTCTCCTTAGCTTTCAGGGGGAAGCTAGGGGTGTTCCCAGAACACAGTGGGGCTATAAAACCATCCATGGTTTCGACAGGTGAGACAGGCTTCAGTACAGAGGGTCGGGCCTTCCCTGTGATGGGAGGTTACCTAGGGGCCCCTCACAACTCCAGATCCCCACCCAGTGCCCTGCTGAGCTGTGAGACTAGATGTCCTGATTAATGGAGAGTCCGTTTTCCATTCTAGGGGAACCTCCATCACTCACTTGAACTGTGGGATGTCCCTGCACAGCTCCACATTGGGGCGCCGGGTCCTGCACTCCAGCCGCGTCTGTGCCAACTTCAGCGGGCACTCCTTGGCCATGATGGACCTTTCCAGCAGCATAATGGTGTTCTCCACCTGGAAGATCTCCTGCAGCGTCTGCGGGGAACATGTCAGGTGTCATGGAGGGAGCATGGGGTCAACTCATTCAGCGTCCGCTCAGGTGCTTAAATGACTCCTTCCCCGACCTGAGGGGCAGGGACCTTGCCCTTCCTAAAATGACCTTGGGAAAGTAGCTTTGGCACCTCTCATTACCCAGGCCACTGTGGATGCTGGGGAGGGGCAGCTACTAAGGTTGGCTTTGTTTTCTATCTCCAATATCCACTGGAGTTCGCCTATTATTAATGTTCACTGGGAGGGGGCTTTTAAGATTAGCACAGATAACCCAAACATAATAGCTAATTTCTAAATCTACTTTAATCTGAATTAATCTAGGTTGTGCTATACCATTTTACAATCCAGAGTTTACCTTCCTAATAACTAGGCCAGTAAATAAACTAGAAAGAAAAAAATAATAAAAGAAGAAATGAAAGGGAAGATTCAAAGTTTTCTATTTAATTATAGAAATATTTTCCTCAACATAATACACACTGTGCCCTACGAATGACCAAAGCACAGCTCCCAGGAAGGAATGGGAGGGAGCCGGCTGGGGCCCGGAAGCGTTCTATATCTTGGTCAAGGTGGAGGTTTCATGGGTGTATACATAGGCAAAGAACAAGTGAAAAAAAAACAGCATCAAAATTCATCAAAATTTTCTTACACTTTATTTTAAGATTGTTATACCTTAATAGACAATAAAACTAAAATCAGAAAAAGGTTAATCACAAGAAAAGATTGGCAAAATATTGATATTCGTGTTGGGTACATGTGGATCTTTTATAAGAGTCTCTATGCTTCTGCGTTTTAAGTCTTTCCAAAATGAAAGAATGAGAGGGCGAATAGAGAACGCAGCATAGTCGTTACCAGAAGGACCCTGATCTTACACTTACCCGACCTTAAGCACACCCAGGACTGAGGATGCCCACTGGATGCCACTCGGTTATGACTGAAATACCCCTTCTCCTCCCACCATCACCAGCACCCCTGGATCTGTGAGCAGTTCTGATGTCCATGCTCCTCTGCTAGGAGAAGGCTCTTTGTCGGGGGGAGGGGGGGCAGGGGGGGGTGCCAACGCCCCTCCCAGACTTGGCAGGGCCCATTGGTGAGGTAACATGTGCTCTGCTCCTGACAAACTTAGAAGTGACTCCTGCCACGGCCCCCAACATCCTTCCTTCAGCTGTTTACTTGCCTATCACCCTCGCTGGCATTAAGCTCCAAGAAGTCAGGGGCTTTGCCTTGTTTCACCATGCCATATGCTGAGCTCCAGGGAGTGTCTGGGGCAGACCGAGGGCTGCCAGGTAAAATAAAAGATGCCTAGTTAAATGTGAATTTTGGATAGACGACAAAGCAATTTTTTGTACATGTCCCAACTACTGTGTGATCCGAAATTCAAGTTTAACTGGATATTCTGCATTTTTATTTGCTAAATCTGGCAACTCTATAGTAGGAGCTCAATAAACATTGAATGAATGAATGAATGAATCACAGCTGGATCTGCAAGTCTAGATTGTTAGCTAGCTCCCCAGTGGTCTCTCTGCATGCTAAGGTTTGGAATCTGTGTGGCCTAAAATTGGTACAGTCCTGTCTCTCAGATTTTGATATCGGAAAACTGCTTATAAATGAACATGCCAGTGCCCCTGAGTAGGGTGGGGACTCAAGTATGAGACCCAGTCCCCACCTTCAAGGACTTTCCAGTCATGTTGTGTTTCCCTTTTTCATGAGCTATGGAGTATTCACAAATCATAACAGGTACTAGGATGACTATTTTAGCTGGGTTACTTACACTCATATTCTGTGGCCACCAAGAAATTGCTTAAAAGCCTTTTTTCCAAAGAAATTAAGTCTTGGCTTTCCTATTAGCTTAAGAAAAAAAGCCTAGAGAGAGAGCATTTTGCTACTTCAGAAGGACAAACGGATGTCCACGTCTTACCGGGTTGAGACATGGGTGGCAGATTTATGGGAGGGCAGGACGCCTGCTGTGTCTCCTTCAAAGGCCCCCAAGGAAGAAGGCTGGCCCCTCACCAGGTCCTCAGTGAGCTGCACAAAGCCAGAGTAATGCTGACCGCCCGCAGGTTAAACACTGTTCTACAAGAGCATTCTGGTCAAGCACATGAGCTGGCACATAAACACTCCAGCAGGGAACACCTCTCTTAGAAGCCCTGGAGAATTTCTTCAGAAATCTGCCCTTTGGAAGGAGTGCATGTCAAAGACAGGCAAAGCTCAGAAAGCACCACGCAGCCTAGTACAGAAGAAAATCGAGCCTTCTGTAAATGAAAAATGCATCTTGGGACCCTACTGCCCAATGTGGAAAACAGCCCCTCACTTTACCATCTACATGGCCCCAGATGGAGTGGGGGAGGGCTGTTGCTGAGGTGCTGGGAAGGGGACATTACCTGTTAGCTGGCTTAGCTGCCTGCGGTTCCCGGTTCCCATCAGTCCTGCCCCAGCCCTGCCCCAGCCCTGCCCAAGCCCATTGAAGGCAGCTGTCAGTAAGGGCTGCTGTTGGGGCAACCTTCAGATGTGCAGCCAGTGCCCTGAGGCTGCCCTTATCTTGGTTTCTTCTGTTTGCTCTCTCCACACCCTGGTGCCCAGCTCAAGGCTTGGCCAGCCTTTCCAGGGTCTGCAACTAACTTTAGAAAAGGCCTGTCTCTTGAGTCTAGGGAAGAAAGTGACAGTCATCCTGCTCAGTCATTCCTTCATCCACACACTCATTAATTTATGGATCCATTGATTCTCTCATGGACTCACCGAGCACCTGTTAAGTGCCCAGCACTATTCTAGGCAGTGGACACAGCAGGGAACGGGACAGACTTCCATCCTGTGGAGCTTTCATTCTAGTGTAAGTGCATTCATTTGCACCTTTATGCAGCAAACACTTATTCTCCACCAACAAGTGCTTCCCATAATTTGGACAGTGTTTTCTTTAGCATCACAGAAGTTCACGTCCTTTCATCTCCTGTTAAAAACATGTGTTGGACACCTTCAGTGTTCAGGACAACGTCAGGGCATGTGGCCACGAATGAGGTACCCAACACATGTTTGCTTCAGTTCCCCAGGAACTCCTGTGTGAGCACAGTGAGGGGCAGGGACACAGCAACACCATGCATGGGGGCTCCCGGAAGCTGAGTTTGTCCAGTATTTTCAAACCCGCTGCACACTTCCAGATGGAGCTCCAGTGTGGCACCAGCCTTAGGCACTGTCTCTCCAACACCTGCTCCTCTCCCCTGGTCCATAAGGAAAAGATGTGGAATCTAGAGGTTTCCGCAGACAACGGGGTCCAGCCGCATTCCAACAAGTTTGCTTAAGTTTGGTTTCATCAGATGTATCGTTCTGTTTAGGGCAAGTGCTGTTGGTTTTCCGTTTACAGAAGCGATATAAATACATTTGGAATAAGTGTATTTTAAGTCATTTGATTTAAGCAGGAATATGAAGTAAATATCAGCCCAGGTGGCACATGGATATAGCAAAATTGGAAACGTGCTTCTGAGTGGGACGAGGACTAGGAGTGACCCATGAGGGACTGAATTTGGGAAACCCCGTGTCACATTTTGTCTCCCAGGGGCTTCAGGGACTTAGATGCAGCAAGTGAGAAGATCACTGTGAAGTCCCTGGCTTCCCATCTCCTCCTTGGGGCGGCATCAGGTGGTACGTGCGTGCGCGGGGGCTGGAACCGACTGTTGCTTTGTTCTCCATGCCACCACCCCCTGTACCTTGGTGGCATTTCTTGAGCAGGCCTGCCTGTGGATTCTCCAGAACAGTAGGGGTTTTCTGGAATTGGCTGCTTTAGAAGCAGTCAATGACTCACATCCAAGGCAGATCTGCCCAGGTGGGTGTGTACTCTGCCAAAAATGTTCCCTGTAACCCAGGGGTGTCCAACCTTTTGGCGTCTCTGGGCCACACTGGAAGAAGAGTAGTCATTTTGGGTCACACATTAAATACATTGTGTCACATAATCACACACACAAAAAAATCTCATAATGTTTTAAGTAAATTTACAGTTTTGTGTCGGGCCACGTTCCTAGCCATCCTGGGCCACGTGCAGCCCATGGGCTGTGGGTTGGACACCCCTGCTAACCTCTTGTCCAGCTTCTGTCACTCACAGCCAGGGTTCTCTTCATTAGAAGGGAGAAAAAAAAAGCCATGCACACACTGTCCTGGGGGAAGTCCCTGCCACCCAACCCAGTCCTGCCAGCCCGTTATCTCCAGAAGCCCCAGGTGTGGTGACTCAGGCTCCAGAATCTGAGGTATGCAACCCCCAAGGGCCAGGAGGCAGAGAGAGTGGGCTGACCGTGGGCAGGGGCTGAAGACACGCTCAGGAAGAAGTTGAGGATTTGCAAACACAGGCACCAAGGGCCAACCTGGCCTGCCAGGCTCTGAGCTCCAGGTCGCCCTGGCTCCTGGACCTCACATTCCCTGATGTTTGTTCAGGGAACAGCCCTGGGTCTAAAAGGGTGACCCGCATAGCCCAGCACATTTACTCCTGGGTGCACACTGGTGGGTGTCTTCACCCAGGGCCACTGGAGACTGTAATTTTTAATTGACCAAACACTAAGTGTTCAGTGAACACTTGTTTCCTGGGTATTTGGTTAAAACAAAAGTGCGGATGTTGACATTAGACTGCCTGGATCTATCCAAATTGCAGATTCAGCACATCCGAGCTGGGTGACCTTAGGCAAGTGACTGAGATGCCTGGGCATTTTCAGCAAAACGGTAAAATAGGGATCATAATCATTATTCTCACCCCACAGAGTGGAGATTGGGTGATTAGACCCAGGCCTGAGAAGGAGCTCTTAGAAATCTTAGTGAGTGTACAAAGCCCTTCGCTGCTGGGACACAGCTGGAGAGATGCAGGCACTCCTTTGCAGGCACACACAGAGCGATGGTGCGGCACATGTTTCTCCCACAAACACACCCTGGAAAGTGCCACGAGAAAGTCATATGCTCCTTTCCTACCTTCCCTTGACCAGTTAAGAGTTCTCCTTCTATCCTTCCTCCCTCTCTCCCCAAGTTCTAAATGGCTGCCCTGAGCCCCAAAAGCACGCCTCCCTCCCTGTTCCCCCAGGAGGTTAATCTTTCTGTTCCCACAAAACCAAAGAACTAAGGGGAAAGAGGCTCCTTGGCACAGGGCTCAGCCTGGCTCACTGGAGCGGCTGGGCGGGGCCACTGGGGGATTGGCCCAGGGGGTCACCCCATGGGAGGAGTCTCCGCAAGCCTCCGCTAGCAGGAACTTGGTTGGGGAGGAGGTGGTGGGAGTGGAGTTCCCACCTCACTTCACTTCCCAGGCCTTTTATCTCTGTGCTCTGCCTGCTTCACTCTGCCTGTCAGTCAAGGCTGCAAGACTAGGGCAAGAGAGTCCTGAGCCTCCCACTGGCTGTGCATGGGTAGATGGGGAAAGGGAGCAGTTCACTTCAGCTGACTGAGCCCCTCTACCGTCACAGAGCTCTAGGTTCAAATTCCAGCTCCTGCTCTTCTCTGCTGAGTGACCTTGAACAGGACTCTTAACCTCTCTGTGCCTTATGCAATCGTGAACTCAACATCTACTAAGCTTCTTCACTCAGTAGCCCCCTCTACTGAGCTCAGCATTGCGTGGGGCACTTGATCTCTTGTCTGTAAAACTAGCATAATCATCACAACTCACCCACGGGGTTGCTGTGAGGGTTAAATGAGATAATGTGTGTCAAGTGCTTAGTCTAGTGTCTGACATACACCATGGGACCATCCTGCATCCTATGACAACCCCCATCCTGTAATGTTTTGTCTTTCAGGAGATTTTTCCTTTGGGATCACTGGTCTTTTTTTTTTTTTTTTAAATAAGACAATTGGAAACTCAGATTCATTTGACAGAATTTGTCTTTGCAGGCAACTTAAACTCCTTCAGCCCAGGACTTGGGCTTAACCTCCAATAACCCGTGTATTTGGGTGTTAAGGGGTCAAGGCCGGGGTGACTTGTGCAATGGAGTAGGAACGTCCTCTGTATGACAGCCACCTCCTCCTACCAAACAAAGTTCTTACTGTTAACCGATGCCCATCCAGACAGATTCCCAGCCTCAGGGGCCTCCACACAGGGTGCCTTAGAGGTAGAAGCCCTGGGCAGGAAGTCAGGAGACCAGGGTTCCCATCCAAGCCCTAACACAAACCAGCTGTGGAGCTCACAGCCCCACTCAGAGTCTTAGGCTGCGCAGCATTCCAATTTCCTTATCCAGAAAATGGGGACTCAAGGCCTGTGCTTCCCCTCTGGATAGGGTGCTGTAAGTGCTCCTGGATGGAGTTAAGTGCTCTATACCAGCTCCAGTCCACCATCCATGTCCCATGGACGCCTGAGACACATCCTTGGAGATCAGCCTGAGACCCATCAGCTGCAGGTATGGCAGGGTGTAAGTGTGTGTGTGTGTGTATGTGTATGTGTGAGTCTTCAAGTCAACCCTCTGCAGATGGCTGGAGTCCAAATACACAGCTTTCCCGAGAGTCGTGAAGATGTGCTACACAGCGGACAAAATGCTCTGTAGAGTCTGGGTGGAAAGATGTTTTAGGCTTTATGAGCCATGTGGTCTCACAATCACTCAACTTGACCAATGCAGTGCAGAAGCAGCTACAGACAATATGTAAATGTATTGGGTGGGGCGCTATCTGTGTTCCAATGTAACTTAATTTACCAAAACAGGTTGGGTGTGCCATTTGGCCCTGGGGCCGGTAGCTTAGGACCCCTACTGTAGCCCATCACAGAAGACGTCCTATTCTCTTTAAGCGTCCCATTTTATACAAGGCTGCACCTTGGTACTCAAAGTGTGGCCCATGGACCAATATTGCAGGACTCTGAGCTCTTATTAGAAATGCAGAATCTCAGGCCCCACTCCAGCGGGACCTATCAACAAAATCTGCATTTTAACAGATTGAAAATGGTAGTCATAGGCACATTAAAGTTTTAAGGTAGAGAGGGAATAGTTGGGTTTGTATTTTGAGGCAGATCTCTCTCTCTCTGGCTATCATTTGGAAAATGGACAGCGGGGAGAGGGGCAGAGAGCAGGAGGCCAGTGAGAACTGAGAGGCAGAAGGGCCCACACCAAAGCATGGTAGACAGACACAGAGGAACAATGTCACAGCACATACAACAGGCAAAATGGGGAGCACCGTAACCGATGGAGTGTGGCAAGTCAGGAGAGGACAGATTTCAGCAAGCCCAGCCCCTGAATCAGGAGGTGCCTCCTAGAGAAAAGGCGTGGGAGCCTCCAGCCTGTGTTTAAATGCCAGCACCGCACTGCAGAACACGTGGCCGTGGCAAATCAATAGACCTCTTCAAGCCTCAGTTTCCACATCTGTGCAATGGAGATAATAACAGTCTCTACCTCAGAGGGTGACTATGAGGATTGACTTAGGTACCTGTGTTTTTAGCGCTGTAGCCAGTACACATAGATCTTGTCAGCCTCAGTACTTTCTATCTATCTAACCATCCGTCCATCCACCCATTCACATGTCCATCTTTCTGTTTACTACCTTTTCTCCCTCCTTCCTTCCTTCCTCTCTCTCTCTTTTTCTCTTTCTTATAAAACCTTAATGCCTGGAGACCAGGGCTTCTCACTCTTGGCACTACTGACATTTGGGCCAGATAATTCTCTGCGGTGGGTGCCGTCCCGTGCATTGTAGGATGTTTCAGTCACATCCCTGGACGCTATGCAATAGATGCTAGTAATACCCCAGCAATAATGTCTCTAGACATTGCCAAATGTCCCCTGGGGTGAAAAATTGTCCTGTTTGAGAACCATGGATCTGGATGTTACCTATATATTGTCATTATGAGGCTGTGCTGGTGGGAGTTGGGGAGGTATTCACATTAACTGACAGCATGAACTCTGAAGCAAGACACCTAGATTCAAATCCTGGTTTTGCCATTTACTAGCAGGGACAGCGGGGTGGAGGGGGGGGGCGGTATGCTTGAGGCAAATCGCTTGTCCTTAGTTTCCTTGTCTATACAACGGGGCTAATCACAACCCCTTCTGAATAGGGTCGTAGGAGGGAAAGATGAGTTAACAACAGAAAAGCACTTAGAACTCTGGCTGCATTTAGTAAGTTAATATGTCTTTTGTGGCTATGAGGAATGCATCTCTTCTTTCTCTTTCCACTTGCAGAGGATGGCAAACTAGACCGTGACCATCCACCTCAGCCCTTGCTGGGAACCAGCTGAGGGCAAACCCTGGCCCCTGGTGTGGGAAAAGGGTGAGGTCTGCACTGGAAATGGTCTCTGACCACGTCTGGGGTGTGAAAGGCAATTGCCAGGTCTGCCTTAGATGAAACCAAGCTTGGCTCAGCAGAAAAGTGCCCCAATATTCCTGGCTGGAATAGAAATCCACCCAAAAAAGCCTTTGAAAGGGGGGATGTGTTTGGCTGGGTTGTTTGCCATGTAAAACGATCTGCCCGCGTCTTGTCTTGTGACAGCAGAGAAAGTCTCTATGGCCAGGAAATTATTTTTGATGTGGAGGGGAAAAATGGATTTAGCAGTTCCAGCCGGCTTTTGGTTTCTGGATGCCTTGTGCAACCTTGCAAATTTATTGTTTTCCAAATTGCATGGAACCAAGGAGTTTCCAAGGAGATGCCTGGCTCAGCGCAGCTTCCCCAGCTCAGGAAGAAAGAAGGCAGCTTGGGATCCTTTTTCTGGTCAAATGGTAGAAGGTTTTCAAGTGCAACCAAGCCCAGGAGCAAGGAAATTGGGGAGGAGGGGATTGCTCTGAGCAAGGAAATTGGGGAGGAGGGGAAATTGGGGAGGAGGGGGGACCTCACCTGAAATTCAGGATGGGAAGGCTCTGGAGTAGGCTGTTCCAAACTCGGCACTCTTAACTTTTGGGGCCACGCTTTTTGGGGGGCTGTCTTGTGCCTTCTGTTTAGCAGCTTCCCTGGCCTCTACCTACTATCTGTTAGTAGCACATTGCCCCCCTCTTCACCACTACCACTGAGTGGTGACAACCAAAATGTCTCAGACATTGGCAAATGCCACTGAGGAGAAAATTCACCCTGGGTGAGAACTAGTCCTCTGGAGGTCAGGTGTTGCACAAGCCCTGCTCACAGCTGATTCTGTCTGGAGCTGCCTCTAGAAAATGCCAGGCCAATACAAATCTCAGCTGCCGAGAGGTCATCTGGGGTCAGGGGTACTGAAAGTCCTGGATAGGGTTGGAAATGGGTGGGGTCTCTGTGCTAGATAAGAGATGACTTATCTCTTAGTGTGAGTCTGTGAAAATTCATGATAATCCACTCTCAGGCCTTGGAGGATCTCCTCTTTAACACACCGCAATTTTTAATTATGCATCTACTTATTTTTGTAAAACCAGTCTCCATCACTAGAACATAAGCCTCCTGAGGGCAGAGACTCTTGTCCCATTCATATTGCATCCCCAGCACCTAACTCAGAGTCTAGTACACAGGATGTACTAAGTAAATGTGTGCTCCAGGGCGGGAGGGAGGGCATTAACAAGCATCTGTTGCATGCCTACACCTGGGAGGCACACCTGGAGGACTGGTTAAGGGTCAGATGGCTGGGCCCCAGAGTTTCTGATTCAGAAGGTCTGGGATGGGGCCTGAGAATTTGCATTTCTACCAAGTTCCCGGGTGACACTGCTGCTGGACACAGCTTGAGAACCACTGGTTTGAACTCTGAACCTCTGGCTCTCACTCCTGGCTGGGGAGTTTGCAGGTTGAGTACCCGGGCCACACCCCGACCAATGAAATCAGAATCCCTAGAGATAAGACCCAGGCATCTGGGTGATTCCAGTGTGCAGCCAAGCTTCAGACCTGCTCAGCTTTACCGTCTCATGCAATCCTCACAGCTGGTAGGAGTATTTCTTTCTTATAGATTAAGAAACTGAGATTCATATCTTTCCAAAGATCCCTTAGTTGTGCCAAAATCAACCCTGGCCCTTTGATTCCAGACACAATGTTCTTTCAGTCACTTTGCTTGGCCCTGCCCTTCAGCAGGTCATAAATCAGACCATGGCTTTTTACCATCTTCAGAGCTAATATTCATTGAGCACTTAGAAGGTGACTGTGGTTGCTGCCCTTATTCTGACAACAAATATTTGCCTATCATTATTATTCCAATTTGAAAGAGGAGGGAACTGAGGCACAGAGATGGGGCAAACTGACCTTGGCCAGGTAGCCAGGAAATGCTAGAGCTGGAGTCGAACCCAGCCATCTGTACTGCACTGTGGGGCTCATGTATGGGGGATGGAGAATGTCGAGATGGAAGGGGAATCTGGACCAGGATTCCGCAAGCACACGTGGAGTCAGGAGTATAGGCAAGGCTGGGCAGCAGGTCCCAAGCAGGTGAGCAGCCAAGGACCCAAAGTTGGATGAGTCACCACTTGGAAGAAGTCAAGAGACTGCTGGGACATACCTATACCCAGGAGATGCCCCGGCAACCCTCCGCCTCATCCAGGCTGCATCTCACATTCTTCCCATCTCCACAGTAACCAATGCCAATGACTGCCCCACCCAGAGAGTGCAGTCAAAGCATATGATTGGCTAATAACAACTGTAAAGCGCAGTGGGAAGAGGAAAATAATAGCTTCCTTATCAGTGGCATTCACAAAATGAGCTCAAACAGCCTCATTTGTACTGCCCCCCCCCATGCCATGCTAGCCCTTGCTCATTCTCCCCACCCAGTCCTGTCTGGTCCATCCAACCTGCTGCATGTGTTGGCTACCTTCCCAGCTCTGGACTTTGGCTCTGTTTCTCTGATTCCAGCAGCTCCTCTCCCATTTGGCACAGTGTCACTGTGGACAGATACTGGTGATGCAACCCCTCTGGGCTCTCATGGACCCCCTCATGCACAGTGTCCCAGGCACACACCTCCTGGGTACAGTGATGACATCTGAGCCCATGTGTCATCAGTGGAGAGCCTTTGATTCCTCTTGGTGCCCAGGTGAGCATCAGGCTAAGAGACCTACCACATGTGGCCCTGCGGCTTTTCCTGAGAATTAAGGTGCCAAGTCCACCACATAGTACCTATACGCTTATTTAATATTTTTCTTCAAATCAACTCCTTTTTGACCTTTGACAAATGTATCTGAAATGAAATGTTTATATGGAAGTAGAAAGCTAGTATCCCTTGCCTCTAAGAGAGAGTCCCATAACAATAGAGAAAATGGAAAAAAAGAACTTAATTCTTACTAGGTTCTGTTGCCTTTCAAAGGTTCAGAAACTGCCTGAGGCTTGATGCCTTGCTATTAGAAATGGAAATCTCCAATGAAAGGCAGAGATTACCAACAAACTGGATCAATCAGTCTTGCTCCTGGACACTCTCAGAAGGAAAACTTCTGCAGAGAACTTGCTAACCAAGGCGCAGTGGTGTTTAAGGCCTGACCCTTGCCCTTCCTCCCAGACTGCCCCCAGGGGGCTCGGGGGCTCCTCTTCCCCTGGGCTGAACCACTTTTAGAAACGAGCCAGTCAGTAGCTTGGCTGCGGCACCCGTGCTGGAAGGGATCAGGCTGCTTGCAAAGCACAAAAGCATTTCCCACTCCACAACGGGCTCCAGACCTCCTAGGACCAACGGAGAGGCAGGCGGCAGGCGCTGGGGCCCTCAATCACTGGCCGGCTGCAGGCCCTCGCCCCTCAGGCACCACCATCCTGCCCTGTCATTGCTTCCCGGGGAAGGGGTTGTTCTACTGTTGTTAATGACCACTTGGAACTCAAAACTCCAAAGAAACTTCAGCATAAGAGCAAAGCCTTTCAAAGTTAAAACTCATAGCCCCTCTGTGTTCTGTTAAACTCTTTCCCTGCCTGGCCACTGTTACACATCAGCTTTCCTGCACCACCTCGGATGCACAGAGCAGACCGTGCCCATGCACAAGCCTGCTGGAACCAGGCAAATGCTGTGGATTAGTGAAGGGGGCCGTGATGGACGCGGTGGGGACTGAGGCACATGAGAGCCCAGGCCCTGTCCAAAGAGATGCAGTGGCCTCTCAGCTTCTTCCCGTTGTTCCTCTGGAGAAAAGTAGGCTCAGAATTGCTAGAGCTATCGAGTTTTCAAGAGATTCTGGAAATCTATACACAAGTGTTTATAGCAGCCCCAAGCTGGAAACAACCCTGATGTCCACCAGCAGGCGAGCGGATAAACAAATGGTGGTATACGGACACCATACATACTAGGGTATATCCATATAATACATGCTCCTCAGCAACAAGAAAGAATAAACTAGCCCCGGCTGGTGTAGCTCAGTGGATTGAGCGCGGGCTGGGAACCAGAGGGTCCAGGTTCGATTCCCAGTCGGGGCACATGCCTTGGTTGCAGGCCAGGTCCCCAGTGAGGGCCATGTGAGAGGCAACCATACATTGCTCTTTCTCCCTCCCTTCTCCTCTCTCTGAAAATAAATAAATAAAATCTTAAAAAAAAAAAAAAAAGAATAAACTAGGAATCTCAATTATGCTGAGTGAACGATGCCAAATAAAAAAAAAAAAGAGTGCATGGGATGTTTCTCCCTTTACATAAAATTTTAGAAAATGCAAACTAACCTATGGTGAGGGCAGGTCAGGGCCGTGTGGGGTTGGGGAGAGGGGACAGCAGGGAGAGACAACAGAGGAGCACCAGGAAACCTTCATTTGTTCACGACCTTGATGGACGTGGTGACCTCATGACAAAAAAAGTCGGAACTCCTCAAATTGTGCACTTGAAATACATGTATCTATTACGTGTCAAGTAGAAATAAAGCTGTTAAGAGAAAAAATGTGAGGAACCAAATACTACGTGAACTACTCATGTTTATCCTCTGCTGTAACCACTCTGTCAACATTCACTTGGAATTCACTTGCACCACGCATTTTGTGAGGCACTACAGTTGCCAAGGTGAGTGGCCACGGTGGTGCAGGCTGGCCTGACCACAGTGAAGACGGTGACCTGCAGACACCGGTAGGCATTGCCCAGAGAGAGCCTGTTGCCTGCACTCTCCATCTAAACTCTCAAAGTTTTCTGAAGAATCTAAAGTAATTGAACTATTTTTTTCTCTGTAAATCCAGTTGGTCTACTCAAGGTTTGAATGCCCTCTTAACTAGCTGCCAGCTAATCAGTTGGCAACATCAAAAGCAAACAGAGCAAACAGAGACCACAGTAAAAATCCAGGGAGGAGGTGGTGGAGGCCCAGGTCAGGGGGACACAGAAGAGGGAGTGAGAAGTGGTGACATTCTGAGAATAGAACCAATCATATTTGCTGGCGGAGTGGATGTGGGGTGGGAAGTAGAGAAGCAGACTCCAAGGTTTGGGATGAGCACCTGGAAGCTGAGGCCCCTGGGATCCCCTGGAAGCACCTGGAAGTCATAGCCCCCAACTAGGATGAGAGAGCTTCAAGTGGAGTGGGTGGGAGGGTGAAAGCTGGCTCCTCCTCTTTGCTGCCTCTGACCACAAGAAAGCCTACAGCACATGTGGGGTGAGCTGTCAAGAAGGAGAGAAATCCAGCTAATCTGATACTCTGACAACCTGATCAAGGCTGTGCCTCTGGCTTATCCTGATCCCCCAGCTAATAACACCATTTGTTCCAACCACAGGAACAATCGGGATGGGAAAATGAGATTTGACTCAAGGGCACACATTGCAGAGGGCGGGAGGCAGGGGCAGGAACCCCAGAAGGTCGTCTGCATCTGTACAAATTGGGCACTGTCTGTGTGATGCGGTAAGCCAGTCTGATCCCATCCAAGCCTGAGGAATGACTGGGCTTGGCCTGGAAGCTTGGAAACAAAATGCAATTAGAGAAAATCTGATTAGAATTAGATGACCCAGGCTTGCCTTTTGGAAGGATTTGGTTCTCCTAATATTCTGAGTCTGGAAGAGAGGAAGAAAGAAGGAGGGAGAGAATGGAAGGAGCCAGCTGCTTATCCAGATGTTTGTCAAAGCCCAAGCACTCTGCAACCTACACTCTGGCTACTTCCTACCACCCAGTTCAAAATGCAGGTTATCAGGGCCAGCCCCAGACCCACTCGGTCAAAATCTGCATTTTGATGCAGTCCCCAGTTGATACTCATGAGTACTGCACACACAGGAATATCTGAGACACACAGGCATACACTGCTGTTTTCTAAGTGTCAGGCTTTCACCGACCATCCTTACTATTTTTGCTGTATCCCCTCACACTACTTGTAACATCTTTTCTTCAACTCAATTCATTCAAAAAGCCTTAAATGTGTTTATTTAAAAACAAAACTGTATATCACTATCATCAGTGGAAAATCAGCATCATTTGCCATAACTGGAAATCACCATAAAAATGCATGAAACAAGATGAAAATAAAACCACGTGCTGTTTCAACTCTGGCTGGATACTGTTGCCTGCCCCAAGTTCTTAGCCTGAGGCCCATACTTGCTGTTTAAAAGGGAGATGAGCTAGTCTTAAAGAGGTGAGGTAGGCATTCTAGCACCTGATCAAGACCTTCCTCTTGAGATCATGACAAGGATTGAAAAAGGATTGCAGAAGGAGTAACTTTCTCACTGCATGATTCAGTGATGTTAATGCTTTGTCCACATAACACACCTGCTATCATTTCCCCTACAACTTTAGAATAAGAGCTGTTCCATGGCAGTGTCCCTGCCCACCTACCTCCTTCCCATAACTCCTTGCCTCTTTTCCCCACTTAAAGTCCTCTCCCTAAAAGGCACGTTCAGCTGGGTAACTGAATGCAGGTGGGGACTTATGCTTATCTGAAGATTCCTCAGGACATATCAGTTCTCAAAAGCAGCCTCCCACGTGGTGGTCATCAACTGCTTCAGCCCAAAGAAGTCACCAGCCTCTCTTCTAGCAGGGGTCAATGTAACCAAGAGTATCCCAAATCCCCAAAGTGCAAGAACAAAGGACAAGGACAAGGACCCAGGACAAGTTATAAGGTTTGAGGTGTGGCCTTGGTGATTGAACCCCAGAGATCATGGTGAATAATAAAGTCTGCCTATGAATCCCCAAACCATTTGGGGTTTCAATGATGTCTATATGAAATGCCATGTAGACCTGGCCTTTCAAAGCAGATTCCCATGAGTACTTTGGGCAATAATATAATTGCTTTGCAGCACAGGTGAGGATGGGGGCCTAGAATTTCCAGAAATGCCTCTTGTCAAGGAAAATCAGGCCAAGCTCAATAATCAACAGTTAAAATTTTAAAGGGAGCATTTCAAATCCTCCAGCTGAAACAAACTGTTGAAAGGTAAAATGGTTGCTATATATTTATCTTCATAACATCAACTCCTACTGTTTTGTTTTGTTTTTTAGCCTCACCCGAAACATTTTCTCATTGCTTTTTTTTTTTTTTTTTTGAGAGAGAGAGGAAGGGTAGGGGGTAAGAGAGAAACATTGACATGAGAGAGAAACACTGATCAATCGTCTCACATATGCACCCCAACCGGAGATGGAACCCACAAGCTAGGCATGTGCCCTGACCAGGGATTGAACCCACAACTTTGGAATATTGGGATGATGCTCTAGCCAGCTGACCTACCTGGCCAGGGCTATATAATGCTTATCAATTAAAATCCACATGGTTGCAAAAACTCTCTGATCAGCAGTGATTAAGCTGTTAGTAATAATTCAAAACTTCTCCAGAGAAATTGGGAAAGGGAAAAGGTTTTGCTGCCCACCTCCACCCAAAAGATTCTTTTTCTTTCTATTGATAATAATATCAATACTTGTTACCTTTTTATTAAGTGTTTACTATGTGCATAGAGATCCACTCATTAATCCTCACAATAATGTCATGAGGTAGGAATTCTTACTCTCTGTTCCACAAGTGAGCCACCGAAACCCACCAAACGAGCCTTCCCAAGTCATCCCCAGGCCTCAGATTTCATGCCATAAACATGACAACACAATGTATTTGATCCACCAAGTTAAATGCTTATATAATGAAAATACTGGCACAAAAGCCAAAAGGTGGAAGCAATCCAAGCGTCCGTCAATGGGTGAATAAACACACAAAATGTGGTCTATACAGTCAATGGACTACTATTCAGCTTTACAGAAAGGAAATTCTGACATAGGATACAACATGGATGAAACTTGAATACATTTCACTAAGTGAAAAAAGTCAGTCACAAAAAGACAGATACTGTATGACTCTACTTAATGAAATACATAGGGCAGTCAAATTCACAGACACAGAAAGTAGAATGTTGGTTGCCCAGGGCTGGGGAAAGAGAAATGGGGCTTATTGTTTAAAAGATATGAATTAAAGTGCGGAGTTCTTTCGGTTGGGGAAGATGAAAAAAAGTTGCGGAGATGGATGGCAGTGATGGTAGCACAACAATGTGAGGGTACTTGAGACCGCTGAGCAGTAAGTACTCTCATAGCTCAGTAGCTATGAACTAAAAGTTTGTGTCTCCCCAAACTCATATGCTGAAACCTAATCCCCATTGGGAAAGTACTGGGAGGTGGGGTCATTGAGGGGTGATTAGGCCATCCGTAGGCTTATGAATGGGATTAGTGATCTTATAAAGAGACCTCTCCATGCCCCTTTCCTGAAGGAGAACACAAGTCTATAATCAAGAAGCAGGTTTTCACCAGACACCAAATCTGCCTGTGCCTTGATCCTGAACTTCTCAGTCTCCAGAACTGTGAGAAATAAATTTCCTTTGTTTGCAAGCCACCCGGTCTGTGGGATTTTTGTTATGGCAGCCCAAGGGACTAAGACAATGGTAATTTCTATGTATATTCTACCACAATATGAAAGTGATTTTCCCTACAAAAAGGAAAAAGAAAGATGCTTGAAATTAAAAACACTCATTCATGCATGTATCATTCAACATCAGCTCAAAACTCATCGTTGCAATTCCTTTCATTCATTGCACAAGATTTCAGGAGTGTCTACTTGTGCCAGGTACCATACCAAGTGGTGGGGGAGGGTACGAGGCTGAACCAGGAGTGATACTCTGGCATCCAACAGGCTCTCTAAATTTACACTGAGCAGGGAGGGTAAATTCCACACAGGGGAGACTTTCCCGAGGAGTGAAACAGCATGACGCATTGGAATAAGGGAGCAGTGAAAGGAGCATGCCAGTGTGGGAGTAGGAGGAGATAGTGACAGAATTAGACAGTCCTTTGTGCTCCTCAAATTCAAAAAGCATCCTACCCCTCCACACAGGGTCCCAGTGCTGTTGAAGCCTTTGAAGGTCAAAAGATCACATTTTCAAAGAGTGGAGATGACCTGCTCAGATCTGGTTCCTGGAGGTCCCTTGGCCCTGGGGCCATCAGCAAGCAGCCTTTGGGTACTATGGTGACAGCCAAGCCAAGCTCTATGCTCCAACACCCAGTGAACAAGGAAGATTTACTCCTAGATGCTCAAGTCTTCCTAGGAAGCTCAAAGCCCTGCCTCACTTTGGGCTGGACATGCTCATAGACTGTGGGACAAGTGGGGCCTTTTCAGCGGCAGGGGTGGGTAGACAGCTTGGCCAGATGCTGCTGAGATCATGGAAAGAAGGTGAGGGTATGACAGAGTGGACAGCAGTCCTCAGGCATGTCTCACTTACTGACCTTAGCCAGCTGCATCTGCAGCTTATTCTTCACATCCGTGACCTCGGAGATGCGGGCATTGAAAGCCAGATTGGTGTCGGTGAACTGCTTCCACATCTGATCTGACAAGGTCTCAAAGAGGTTCTTGCCCTCCTCCTGCAGCCGGATGGAGTTGGCTCGCATGTTCTGAGAGTGCCTGATGTTGTCATTACTGAACTTGGCCCAGGTCTCAGGCACGGAGATCCTGCAAGAGGCACGAAAACAAATTTAGCACAGGTGAGGATGGAGGGTTTGCAGCAGGCGTTGGGGATCTTCCAACCCAGTGTTGCTCAACCTCAGCACTCTTTTTTTGTTTTTATTTTTTATCCTCATCTGAGGACATTTTTCATTTCCTTGTTTAGAGTGAGAGAGAAAGGGAGAGAAAGCAAGAGAGAAACATCAACGCAAGAGAGGCATCAATTGGTTGCCTTTGTACACACCCAGGGACCTGCACTGAGACAAGGGGTCATAGGTGTTCCAACCGGGGGTCACACACGCCCATGTCCAGACTGGGGATGAACCCTCAACCTTCCTTGACCAGGAATTGAGCCTGCAACATTTTGTGCCCTGACCAGGAATTGAACCTGGAACATTTTGGCTATGGGAAGATGC